>MU160959.1:0-54808 GCA_015888305.1 Antheraea pernyi
AAAAAAAAAAATTCGTGCAGTTGGGTTTAGCGGTACAACATGACACTGAAAGTTCATTTGTTCGTCGAATTTATTTTATATTTACGACATATTTTTTTAATAATGGTTTATTACAATCACGATAAATATTTGATAAGATGCATCATTTCAGACCGACTGCACAAATTCGGTTTTTTTTTTAAATATAAAACTGTCAGGAACTGGGGTAGAAGACAATTTTTAAAAGAGATTAACAGATTGACGTTCAGTTTCCTATTTGTTTTGTTGCGTGATGGTAGTGTAAAAATAAAATTTAGTATCATTGTCTTTGTTAGAATATTCGAGCGGAGCCGAAGCAGGAGTACGAGAGTACTTAAGTCGCGTCGTCTTTAATATTATAATAACTTTTGATAGAGTGAACCGATTTTAATTTAACTATATGTTAGTCGAGGATATACTTTATGATGTTCTTGGTTTTATCGTGAACGCAGTACTTTAGCAGTGATGCGGTTTCAAACAGACAGATAGACAGACAAAGAGACATTCTAAAAATGATTGAAATGCATTACTCATTCCAAGGCAACTGAAACAATTTTTGTCACAAAAATCTAAAAAGTACAGATCGTTAGGTTTAGTTTCTTAAACGATATGCGATCTTATAAGCCCCGTACTGCCATTATGCTAGTTTTATACGAGGTCTTAAACGTCCCGTAGCGCAGGAATGGACAAAATCTAAACAAATTGTGCCGCCGCTAACGAGTCAACATAGATAATACGTAACAGAGATGTTCACCTGAGATTTAAATTATAAAATAGTATTAATGGTTACTATGCATACAAATTTAGGCCGCGAATCAGATGTTTGTGTTTATTTTATGTTGAAATTTCACTTCTATTATGAAAAACTGGTATAATTTAGGACATTAAGCTTTAAAACCCTTCTTTTAAATATTCATTTATCGAAGACTTTCTGAAATCGACCAATTTTTTTAAATATACGAGTATATAGGCCATTATTAAAATATGCATACCAACCGATCTAAAACCCTACTTTAGTTTTCTATATATCTACCTAATTGTACACTAGTTAGTTATCGTAAACAGCGCAATAAATCATTTCATAACCATTTGGATGCATAAGCTCGTTTACCTTCAATGTCCAATAATTCCATATTAAAATTTCACAATACGTAATTTGCAAATCGAGTTCATTTGATCAATTGGTACCATCGTAATCGACACGAACAAATTTTTCAACAACACAATCGGAATTATCATAAGTAATGTCTGAAATCCGTCTATAAGGAAGTGAACTTAAGGAAGATCCTTCATATTACGTTTATCGTTTAAAAGAAGTTTAGTGGCAGAAATACTTGAGGGTTAAAATTATTTCATCCTAATAATACTTAGATTTTTGGGGTGTAAGGGGTGTCGAATAACATCGAAGACTTGAGACATCCAAGCCAACCTCACCTGCACATCATGCACCCTGCTGAATAACGAACGAGGCAATGGCGAAAGCGGGGTGGTAGGGTTTTACAGCCTGACTGGATCGCAACCACCATGTATATGGCGGAAAAGCTCGTCATAGTGATTCGCTTTTGCGGGTCGCTTTTCGGGATCAACCTGTGCATATCCAGCTTTTCGCACGCCGGCATGACAGCGGCGACGGGCGATGGATAGTGTGTCACTCGGCAGGCGCCATTGTTTTTGGATTGTACTGTGCTTACCATCAGGTACAGTGCAGTCATTTTACCGTGCTACTATAAAAAAAAATCATAACAAACTAGCGGGTCTGGCGGACGTTGTTCCACCCTGATAATAAAGAAAACCTTTACAAGTTATACACCTAAACCTTTCCCATAAATCACTTAATGTACTGGTAAAAGCCGTATGAATATCCGTTCAATAGTTTTGAGCTTATCACGAAAGAAACACACAGTGGAACGTGGCAAAGGACTTAAAATTCAGACATAAATAAGTATATTTTCCTATACTATGACAAATAATTCGTCGTTTCTTTGGTCTTACAATTTATATATTTGAATTTGCAAATACGTTAATTTCTATAATACATATTAAGTACTGCGTACGAATTTGTTTGCGTTAATCATTATCATCATTACGTATAAAACAAAGTCCCCTACCGCGTCTGTCTGTTTGTCTGTTCGCGATAAACTCAAAAACTACTAAACGGATTTTCATTCGGTTTTCACCAGTAAATAAAGTGATTTATGAGGAACATTTTGGTATATAATTTGGCAGGTTTTTTTTTTTATAATCAGGGAGGGACAACGTCTACCAGGCCCGCTAGTTACAACATAAATTTTCATAACAATTCGATATGGTCTATTTCTCATGGAGAACATATCTTTCTTATGGTGAAATAATCTTCACAATTGGATAACTAGTCCCAGAGACTACCTCCATGAAAGATCGAGTTTCTTGCCGGTTCTTCTCGATGACTGGGTTGTTTTCCGAACCGGTGGTAGCTTTGACGTTCATAAGTGCCTTCTCAGGGCCTAAATTGAATAAAGAGTATTTTGAGTTTGATTTTTGAAAGAAAATTTAATTATCTAGTATAAATATAGAGACCTGTGTCTGTACTCATGACAATTAGTGATTAAAATAATGTCATTTTTTATGAAAACAAAAAGTTCAATCGAAACCATTTCTTGGGTATGTTAGATGAATTTAAGCTACGTAGCATTGAGTGTTTAGTGGGTAATACCAGAAGGAATTAAAATACAATTTAAACACAGTTGTCTCATATAAAGTATTTCTATTTCAATTTATTTAAAATATTCTCTGATCACGTCAAGTATTGATTAACGAGAAATCAATTACAACTATTAACCTTCGTGATTTTATTATTTCAAAATAAATCAGCATAGTGAAAGATACTGAATTTCCCAATCGTATTAATGTGAATCGAATGATTATTACTTCTACTGCAGTGATGTACTGTTTGATAGGTAACCGTTCGCGAAATAAGAGTGACGAATCGCCGATAGATGTCATAGCAATACTTTTAAAAGGTCTCTGGGTTCTCATACTTTTTAATGCCACTAGTAACAGCGCCAGGGGCTTCGTATTGCACCGCGTCCGCAGACGTATTAAGATCCTACATCATTAGTAGAATGAATGTTATGAACGCTTTTATGTGCCAAGAACCGTTAACAATGTCATTGATATGTAGCAATATTGTTTGTACTGATTATATTATAGTCTAATATAATAATAATATCATTTATTTCATACTCATCGTTACATCCATATTTATGGGTATAATTAGAGGTTTAAAAAAATTAGTGTTAGTAATAATAATAAAACAGAAAAATAAATTATAAATAAAAACACAGAACACGGGATTATAACATTAAGTGGTAGGTCCGACTGGAACCTCCGGTGATGGTGGAAATTCACTGTACGACTGCGTGAAGCCGTATCCAGCGAGCCAGCATCGGAGAGTCCCACCGGTCCACCAGCGCACGTAGTATTCGGTTGGGGCTGTCACGCATGCGACGCATGATAGAGGATAGAGGCAGACCCATTAGCACCCGGAAAGCGTTATTACATTGAACGCGCAAATCACTGTATGCCCACTGTGTATAGGCAACCCACAGGCTGCAAGTGTAAAAGGACTGACAGTACGCTTCAAAAAGCGCAAACTTAACAGTCTGTGTACACCGTGAAAACCTACGGGCCAACATATTGCATCGGACAGACAGCGCCCTGCGCACCCTATCCACGTCCACATTGTCCTTAAGGTCCACATTGTCATTATCCTAATAAATGACAATGATAAGTAAGCGAATTAAATTGTTGACAATGTTTCGAAAAGCTTTTTCATTGAATAAATATCTAGATGTTTCTGTATGTATTATAAAATTAATATAATAAACTTCATCATTATAACCTTCCACAATTTGTAACATACGTGCACTATTATCATAATCAAATAAGCTTCATCTATACGAGTAGATTAATACGTTCACATCTCATTAAATTAGGAGATTTGAGATGCCAACTTTTGGTTGTTATACACGTCAATGTAAATAAAAAGAAAATAAGATGGTGTACCCCCTTTTACCCGTGTACCTTGAACCCGTGTTCAAGAATAATCAAGGCGAACGTAAATCAGTATCACTTTCTTAGAACAAAAGGATATCGTACGTGGTCAGTATTATTCAGCAGCTCTATCACCGTAATCATCACAAACAAACAAATTCGTCGAAGTTTAGTTAGTGATCATAACGAACACAAACAAATTCGTCGAAGTTTAGTTAGTGATCAGTCATAACGCGTAACAGTTCTCGTAAGATCCTTTGGGTTTTCCTAGCGTAGCAGAAATTCACTGTAGGCTATTTCGGCGGCGCGTGTGGTACACTACTTGACATTGACTATTTTTCGTAACTATCTGCCCGCCTCGGCTGCGTATAGGTGTAATAAAGAAGAAGAACATACCAAGTATTCCCTTTGGAGTATGGCCATATGATGAAACAAAATACTAACTGAACACCTAGACGTCAATCAGTCAATTCTGTCTGTCGTAGTCCGGTGAAGCTGTGAAGACCCTGCCGGGTCAATAGCGTACTCAGTTCGAGAAAAAAAAAAGGTCAATTCTGTTAATATTTGTGAAACTGCCCTTACTGTCTTCTGTCTCGCTTAGTCACTAATTTTTTATGTGAAGATCTTTGGGAATTACCCAATTTTTTTACCTCTCTCTACGATGATGATTTTCAATGTATACTTTTTCTAATACAATTAAATTAAACAATTAAATATTATATCATTTCTCAATGCTTTATGCCTACATTTATAATGATTTTACTTTATATTTTTAATTATTTAAATTATAATATTTTATATAAATGCCGTTGTTGCCTGTAAATAGGCTCATATTTAGCAAAAACGGTGACCTGTACACTTAACTTTTATAACAATGTATCGATGTTAACTCTGTTGTTAACCTAAGTAAACAAATAAAGAAAAAAAAAGATTTAGCCAAATAGATGCAACTGTTCTGAAGTGATGTGCCTACATAAATTCGGCAATTGATTTTTACTCATATAAATGTGAATAAATAGATACACTTGTACTAATTATATCCATCTATTTCTACATCTAATACTATCTATGAATAGCATTTGATATTATCTATATATAAGCTGTTTTTAATCATTCTATTCTGTGGCACTGACAATATATTCAAAATTAAAAGTCATGAGTAACTATATATATTATATATATATATTGTATATTAGATTTATAAAAACGTATGGAAAACTTTCCTGTGAATTGGTATTGATTACACTGTGAGTAACAACTCTTTGGGTAGGTATTATACAATTACGTTATTTTCAGGAACATAAACTTTACAGTGTTTTATAGTTCACGAAAAACATGTCTTTACCTATACATTACTGGACATTTAACATTTTATAAAATCTTACATTATTACGGTAACAACATACATTGTTTTTTGTTCGTTCACGGTTACTACTTCGACGTACAGATTTCCTTTATGGAGTTCCCACGAGTCACTTGCACCAAAAAGTGAAATCTAATTTTAGCCTTCGTAAGTTTGGTTGTGTCCAAATATACGTAACTGTCTTAAATCTTAGTCTTATTTAAAGATTAAAATCTGATTTACGGTTTGATAGCAAGCCACAGAGTAGGTATTTAGTTTCATAATAAGCTTCCCAAAGAAATTTTAAGTATAACTAAGTTCAAGGCTATTGATTTAGTTAACTGTATTTTATGCATCGTCTGTTTGGAAAAGAATCATTACCGTGTTTCTTACCTTTATTCCGAAACCGCATGTAATTGAACTCAACTAATTTTATATAATAGATTTGCCATGCAAGGTGAGATATGTAAGACGTTGGGAATGGAATATTTTAAATTTTACCTTGTTATGACCGGAGTGATGCGATTTATTATAAGAGTAATTAGCGAATTCCTGCCGCTTCGTGCGCTTCTCCTATGCAGTAATTATTTTCAACTTTTTATTTTATATCTATATACATAACTAACAGACTGATTGACTAACGGAAAAATTACGAATTTTCATATAAACTTTCAGCTTATTTTTTGCAACCTTAGCTAGAGATTGTTTTTCCAAAAATCCTAGTACTCAATTACAATGTAAAAATAACCCGCAAGTGCCCTAGCCCAAATGGTTTGGTCTCTACGTTGGTGTGTCAGGTAGCCAATGAAATATATATCTTATAATAACGCTAAAGTTCGTAAATATCTATTTTACTGAAAAAAAGACAATCGCTTGGGAAATAGTGAAGAAAGATTTACTTACAGTTTTGTTCTTGCCTAGATATATAGATAGATAGATAAACGTTATATCCTTTTTCTATGACCATAAAATCAACACTTAAATTAGTTACATGCAAAATTTTCCGAAAAGCATTAGTTAATTATAGCCTATTTAGATACAATCTATACGCACACATTGTCCATTAGTCAGTCTAACGTTGCAAAATTTTCATCTTATCCAATCAAAAAGTTACAAAGACGCGATGATCACATTCTTAAAAAAACATCAATAGGATCTCAGTCATGTCACGCACTTCATTACAAATTACATCAACCGCATTCTCCGAAAATCAATGAATAGACGATGCTTATCCGACTTCTGATCAACCATCACGCAAGCTGCGATCGTGACCTCCAGTCACATTTATTCAGTATCAATTATTACACTTTCTTGCATTTTATTGACATTTTTCCTTCTTTTATCTTCTTCTGACTTTAAAGACAACTTGCATCAAAATCTCAATTTTTTAATCCAGATTTACGTTTGGGGATTGCATATATAGGTTAAAACTCTTAGATATAAGTACTTATTATTTATAATTCAAGTATAATGTCATGTATCAGACAACTGTTCTTATTGTTGTTAACACAATATATTATAATTGACATATTTTGAAGCTGAAGCTTTATTAAACTATGCATATTAGACACCATAAAAGGACGTTAAAAATCTAAACTATGGCAATATTTCTAGTATTATGATATATATTACTACAGTGTATATATACTCAATTATTAATAAAAAGCCGTGTACCCAATTATGTTTGTTATCAGAGGCATCTCAGAAATCATCATATTTTTAACCCTCTTATGAGATGAGTTTTTAAAAGCTTTCTTCATTCTCATCAAGAGATTTAACTCTTAGATGTAAGTACTTATTATTTATAATCCAAGTGTGATAAATGACAACTGTTCTTATTGTTGTTAACACAATATATTATAATTGACATATTTTGAAGCTGAAGTTTTATTAAACTATGCATATTGGACGCCATAAAAATCTAAAATATGGCATTATTTCTTGTATTATGATACATATTACTACAGTATATATATACTCAATTATTAATAAAAAGCCATGTACCCAATTCTATCTGTCATCAGAGGCATCTCCGATATCATCATATTTTTAACCCTCTTATGAGATGAGTTTTTAAAAAACTTTCTTAGTTCTTGTCAAGATTATTTATATAAGAACTATGGAACAAATTATCAAGCTAAAAGACGCACTAATTTAAGCTATACGTTGTCCTTGATTCAGTTAACGTTAAGTTAAAGATTTGTGTCGCTATATTTCAAAATACCTAAGCTAAATCCAATTTTAGCCGTTCCTAATATTTTACGTTATTTTTCCAGATCTTCAAATTTTGTATATGTTAAATGTGAAGATCATAAAAACACTAAAAACGTTACGAACGGCAAAAGTTGAACTCCGATCTCAATGTATAAAACTGTTTTTAAATGACATGTTATATAAACGATTAAAATTGTATTTAGTTCATTTTGTTATCTAACGACTCATTTAAATGTTTATTGATTAATCTTATTTTTTACATTACATCTAAAACGCTGTGAAATGCTATGGTGTATTTTTAAAAATACAAGGAACTTCTACAAATATGATTGTGAAATATTTATATTCACATTCATCACACTTATCAACAAAATCTAAGAAAATCGAAATTCTAGAGAAACTTCTTAATCAAATTAAAAATAACTTATATGGTAAGAGTGAATTTATCTTATATCTCGCATGAAACGGATTTTTTATAACCCACGCACAAACATTATTCCGTATTAGCATTAAATATGCCATAATCAAATTATATGATAAATTTATGTTTCAAATTTATTTTAGTTGTCTTGTTTGGCTCGATTCACACTATGATGCCGTTCTCGGTTCGATCTCGCTCCGGTCTCGCTCCTATCAAATCTGGCTGTGTCTACACAACTAGTTCCACTAGTTTGTCTCGATCCATAGTCGACATAGAACGTTTCTCGAAATAATCCGGTAAATTACTAATAATAAATAAAATATTTATTGAAACGGCAAAACAGTTAACTATTTTTTTTATGTTCACAAATTTCATCATATACCTAATCTTTTTTCTCGAAAAAAAAAAACGCTTGTAAAAAGGTTGATGAATACAATTATAGTGTAATTGTTTATTATTCATAATCAAATGTTATAAATTTCACGCATGAAGTCGGTACTTAATTTTTTTACAGAAAGAAAAATGTAACATCTCACTGCACGACCGAAGAAAGACTAGAGTTGGAACAAAAACGTATTCACACTGTCGGTACTAGTCATGCCCAGTCCGATCACGCTCCAGTCCAATATTCTTTACGACCAACCGGTACCGGAGCGAGATCGAGTCGGAACTAGAGCGATACAACAGTGTGAATACTATGATTCTTTCTTTTTGAAGAGTATTTTACCGGACCAAGACTGGAGCGAGATCGAACCGAACCGGCATCATAGTGTGAATCGGGCCTTATATGTTCGATGAAAGACATGATAATCTAAGAGCACAAAAAAGCGAACGAAGGTTTCTAATAATATATAAAATATTTATTGAAAGTGCAAAACAGTTAAGTTTTTTTTTATGTTCACGAATTTCACCATATAAACTTTTTTCCCAAAAAAAAACGCTTATAGAAAAGTTGGCGAATACAATTATAGTGTATTTGTTTATTATCCATAATCAAATGTTATAAATTTCACGCATGATGTAGGTACTTAATTTTTTTACAAAATTCCACGATTAATTACTAGCCATGAGTAGAAGAAAAATGTAACATCTCCCTGCACGACCGAGGAAAGACTAGAGTTGAAACAAAAACGTATTCACACTGTCGGTACAAGTCGTGCCCAGTCCGATCACGCTCCAGTCGAATATTCTTTTTGACGAACCGGTACCGGAGCGAGATCGAATCGGAACTAGAACAATACGATAGTATGATTACCTACATGATTCTTTTTTATTTAAGAGTACTTTTCCGGACCAAGACTGGAGCGAGATCGATCCAGATAGGCATCATAGTGTGAATCGGGCCTTATATATTTGATGAAAGACATAACAATCTACGAGCAAAAAAAGCGAACGTCTATTGCATTCATACCGGTTCAAATATAACAACTGGAATATTCTCAAAATACACTTGTAATATATGAGCAGTTTTTATTCATCAATATATCATTTTATCGTCATCAATTTATATTTGTCCCCTGATGGAAATATGGCCTAATTAAATATTATATTAACATATCCTATTAATATTGCACTGAACTGTAAAACCTAAAAGGAAGACGCTCTATGAAACACATTCCAAAATGGTATCAACAGTCACGATTTGTTCATGAACAGCCAACTCTTTGCTTTGCATCTATGAATAATAAATAAGAGGTTTTGTGGCATGAAACCAACCTCAAAAAGTATCAGAATCCTCTATTCAACTCAAGTGAGTAAATAACAGAAGTGGATTTAATTGCATTGCATACACTTATGACATAAAAAAAAAAATATAATAAATAAACACTCTAAACTCGTGAATATTTTAACTATCCTTATGTAAATTTTTAAAGCAAATTTCTACATTAATTTAATACTTTATTACCTCCTTCACACTTCAGCATTTCATTAATATCTTTTATGATGCTCTGATTAAAAACAAGATAAAACTGTTCTTAAATTATTAATAGAGTAAAGAATTAATTAAATAATATTATTTATAAATAAATTACTCATATTAGGTAAGTTATAAATTTTCACATACTCTGAACGAGATATCATAGTCTTTATTTTTAATTTCATTTTAATCACAATAGTTTGCAAAATAAGACACAATATTACAGAAATCCCTATGATTAAAAGAAATAACACATTTCAGAGCGATTGAAATACAATTTAAATTTTGAACCTTATCTTTAGTTTACATATCTTGGTAGTGTCTTGATCAAGCAATGGCTCTAGCCATAATGATTGCAAATATTATTTGACAGGAATTTCTTATCTTCAGCCCTTTTCGTATACTTTTTATTTTATCTAGGTAGTAGTTTTAAGGTCGTAATATGACATTAACATGCTTTTATTAAACGTAACTAACTAAATATGAAACTATTTTGAATTTACATTAGAATATTTTTATTTACAGTAAACGTTACATATTTTATTTAATTTAATTATAGAGTCTACATTGTATTGTATGTATTGTATTAATCTCATTATTATACATTACAAAATTATATTCTTATTTAAACAACTGTCAGAAGGTTGATAATATATAGATATAGTATAATACAATATATAGATATAGTACAATATCTGTCCAATTATATACATTATACGCCTGGAAGATTTTATTAGCACTAACACAAACCACATAACAAATTAATAATAATTATGCGTTAGGTATTATCCTAATAATGATGATTGAAATGTTTTTAAGTTATTATTTTTACCATAACATAGAAAATATTCATTAATAATAGAATTAAATTCTCCACATTGGAAAGTGAATCACCTGAAAACTATGAAACAAAATTGAACTTAGCTTTCATGTTAGTATCCTAACACAACCGGATGAAGAATATATATACATATATATATCATTGTAGCTCAGCAAAATGACTGTACTGTGCCTGATGGTAAGCACAGTACAATCGAAAAACAAAGGCGACCACTGAGAGACATACTATCCATCGCCGGTCGCCGCTGTCATGCCGGCCTGACCCCATGTCATAGGAAGAAGGGAACACACTGGCCGGTAGATTGTTCCACAGCTTCACGGTACGACAAAGATAAGACGTTGGAGACTTTTTAGTTCGTGCCCAGATAGGTTTTACTGTAAAACTGTGACTCCGAAGGCCAGCACGCTCGGTGCGGTTATGAAAAGGAGAGGAAGGGATCAAATTGAATAACTCTTCTCGCCATGATACATACGGTATAAATATAGTTGGTATATTGCCAGCTATTGCCCGCGGCTTCACTCGTGTCTGTGTAGATTTTATCTATATCTTACCAACAGTATTTTTGTACTTTTTACTGGATGAAAGTACCCTTTCTCCTTTTCAGTACCCCAAACAGCGTGTATGCA
Organism: Antheraea pernyi; assembly: GCA_015888305.1. Classification (NCBI taxonomy): domain Eukaryota; kingdom Metazoa; phylum Arthropoda; class Insecta; order Lepidoptera; family Saturniidae; genus Antheraea; species Antheraea pernyi. The sequence continues at coordinate 11,413 of MU160959.1, forward strand.
AAAACTCATTATGATCGGTTTCGAGTAGTTAAGATGTGAAAGTGTAACAAACAAAAAAACTCACATTCGTATTTGTAATATTAGTTAGGATTACGCTTTCTTCAACATACGGTAAACAGAGATGTCAAAATTTCATCAAAATATAATACAAGTAGTACCCACAACACAACCTTTGGGACATCAAAAACACATTCATGTGAACAAAGTCGCAGGTACAAGCAAAATTTAAACACAATGAATATAATTATAGGAGACCATAAGTTTACATTTTTACGGTTGAGATTATTTATAAAGGTTAAAAAAATTAATGGGTATATGCAGGTATTTATTTTATTCCGTCAAATAGACTAATGTTAAATATCTTAATTTTATATACCTTATTGTATAATATCATAATTAATATCATATGTATTATGATTAAATTTAACAATACAACTAAGAATGAGTAAAATCTAAATAAAATTAGTCACAGAAATGTTGTGGCACTTTTAATAAGTTGTATCCTTTTGAACGTTAGTAATACTGGTTTTGTGTTGGAGGAGCGTAGAATCCTTCTAAATCACCACCGTCGTATCCAGGTAGTTGTGGTGGCACGTCATCCGGATACACTGGAAAGCAGACAATAGTTGATGTTTTAAAAATTATCACTTTTGTACACGACAATCAATTATCAAAGTATACAGTAAAGTGAAAGAACATGATCTTAGAATGCAAACAGAACATACAGGCTTTTAAAACAAAAGTTCTAAATAATAATAATTTTATAGACAGTATTTACTTTTAGAACAGCTGAGGTTCATTACTAATACCATTAATCCGAACAACTGCTTTTAAAGTTTTTTACAACGCTACAGAAGTTAAGTTTCATGAATACTTGATAAAAAATTTAATTCAGTACCTAAATAGGACTTTTTTTCGAACTGACTACGCTATTGACAAAGCAAGGTCTTAACAGCTTCACCGGACTACTAAGGCGAGTGCTTAAAGCACTCAGCCGATTTTATTTTGACAACTAGCTCAAGGGTGCACGGCACACCTCGGCTTGGGCTGTTGCTTGATACATGCAATTCGCGACCTATCTTAGCTAACCTAAGCAAAGCTAACTATTCATACATATATGAGTTGTTGAAACATATATGTGTACCAAGAATACATAGCTCAATAACTCTTATATATATTTCGTATCGGATAATTTTCTAAACTATTTCAGTTTGATAAGGGAAAAAAGATAAACTTACATGTGTAAGCGTGTATGCGTGCACGTGTGTGGAGGTGATATGTGTAATGTTGTCGCAGTGATGTAAGATTTTGTGTCACTGTATCACGCGAGCAGCGTACTCAAGGGCTCCACGCCGAGGGAACGGACCTAGGCTTGAGCAGCTGCCGATGGGGGCCTAGTACAGTAAATAGGAGTTTTTGGCGAAATGTAAGTCTATCATGTAGTGAATTTTATATTTTATTCATAAGCCAGTATTATTTGACTGTATATTTTATATTGAAATCTTTATATTGGAGGTATTTTATGTTCGGTTATTGTGCACAAACAAAATGGATGGATGGGAAATAATACCAAGGAGCATAAATTCTGAAATGCCACAAAAATTCCCTAGAAAGTTTTAACAAAGAAGCCATCTTGTTAGGCCATTGAAATCATCACAAGAAACTTGTAACATTACTACCTACTCGACAATGGCAGTAAAAATGTGGAAGGTGTTCGTCACAAAAAAGCTTAAAAAAACAGTGAATTTTAATTTCAAATATAAAGAAATGATAAAATATTACAGACACTCCACGATGCCATGATAGTTTATATTATTTTTTATCAGTTTATAAATACTTTAATTATTCTGTTGTAATAATGCAAAATAAATGCTGTGTAAATGGATACCTCTATTATAGGGTATTAACGGTAGGTTTTCATAAAATTGATAAACGATAAATGGATAAGACTACTTACAGTAAGGACCAGGTGATGGATAGATTTGTTGGTTATAAAAATTTGGAACTTCCACAGGTACTGGAATCGGCTTCCTTGGGTATTGTATAAAAGGTCTATCGTCTGAAACGTGTACGGGTACAGGAGGTGCCATAGGTACAGGGGCGGCCACCGGTACAGGGTTTCTCACAGGGGGAGGAGGAGCATGTACATTAGGACCGATTTTCGAAACTACTGCATTAAAACCGTGTACAGAATCAGCTGTGTAGTCCACGGTTCGCACTGAACCGTCTGGTTCCACTAGTGAGTATTGACCTGAAATCACAATATATTAAAAATTAAGTATTTATTGAATAAGTTATGCTGATAAACCGTATTGCAGTAGTAAATAATACAGAAAACTAACTGTCTGCTCGACAAATTCACTCTAGCAGATACAGTTTCAATTCACTCTTATTTTTTGATTATGATTGAATTTATATGTAGAAAATTAAATTCCTTTCAAATCATACAAACAAATTATAAAATTCTTCTTTTGAAAAAATATGATTTCTCGTACAAACTCCTTACGAGTTACATAATATGACAAAATTATTTCTTATACACGATACCTACAGCATAAAAACCCCTTTAAAAATTTTAAACATCTATGCTTACTCATTAAAATTGGATAACAAGAAATCAGCCGGGATTTCGTTTCACTGTTGATACTTTATATTATTTCATTTAATATTTTTTACATAGTTCTTATCATTTTATGTTCTTACATATTTTTTATATTTTACAGAGAGAGACCGGCAGTGTAAATCGAAGAGATGTTAAAGAATCAGGCTACGTCGAGTTCAACCGCAGACCAACGACGCCTTTTAATTACTTTTAATAGTTTTACTATCGTTTTCTGTAGCAGTAAAAAGTGACAGCGACCAAACAATTTCAAGCGGAAGTGCGAAGTAAAGTCCACTCTCATTTTTAATTATAGATTTCCACAAAGTAATGCCTTAATCAAACAAATTTATTTATTTATCTATAACTGAATTATTTATTACGAGAAATAATAATTATAACTCTTATTAACAGGCCTTCTTTGTGGATGCAGGGGGGCACGCAGTGCCCTTAAAGGGAATTTCGAAAATATCGGAAAAATGCCATAACAACTGAGAAAAATGAGCGAGTTTGAAAAAAAATCCTGGTAACCTTTAAAAAATATTCTTTTTGGATGTTTCTTAATACTTCATAGTTATCCAAATACAAAATCCAATTTATCTTTCTCGAACAGTCACCGCGTCGCAAAGTGGTTTATTTCTTATTAAAAATTGGACTTATAATTTTCGAAAATTAGCGTGTCCTCGACAAAGATGTGACAAAAAAGGCTTGCTTAATAATATTATAAATGCGAATGTTCCTTTATTTGCTTGTGTGTCACAATTTCACGCTTTAACTACTCAACCAATCCTCATAAAACATTGCATACACATCGTCAGAGTTACAGAATTATAGGGACTTTTCTTCGGAAAAGAACTGCTATTTCCGAGATTGGTCAAATCTAGACTAACGCTAGAGAAGTTGCGAGCAAAAGCTAGTAGATAAAAGTAGCGACAGATAATACAAACACCTGATTAATTGCATATATGTATAATCATGCTAAATTAAAATCATGTTTACTAAACATAAACTAGAAGTATATATAAATTATCATTAACAGAGTCAAAGACCTTGCGAAGTTTTATTACACCCTATCAACAAAGCTGCGAATTTGGAAATCGACATGTGTGAGAGAACAATTTGATTGTCATTCTCTCATAGTTCTTATGCGAGTTACATGCGTTCGATTGTGCTACCATGAGTCTGTGGCTCCAACACACCGCTAATGGCATCATAGTTTTGCAAACAATGCACGCCACGATAAGATAAAATTTGTCTATATACACGGAAAATAAAATATGGTCACGATGAACCTTTAACGTTTGTCAACAGAAGGTTATGTTGGACAAACAATGGATCAATAACAATCAATTGTAAATTGAATTGGCCGTTTAACTGAACTAGACTTCCTTAGTGAGCTTATGAAACAATTATTTATTGCTAATATTTTAACACATCGGTAATGTATCAAACAGGATGAAATGAATTATACGTTATTAATAAGTTATTTTTAGTAGGCCACGGTTTTGAAATAATGTCGGTTTTATTTATTGATGTGTTATTGTAAGTTAGCTAATAGGGCTCCAGTAATTTGTTCGCATAATTGTTCTCTATATAATTCTAACTAATATTCTTCTATGTAATTCTAACAAATATTATAAATAAGAATCTTAGTTTGTTTATTTTATGCTTTCACGCAATACCTATTCAACCGGTCATCATGAAATTTTTCGGAATTCGCGTACTTTTACTAATTTAAATTAATGGATTTCTTAGAGTTTGAAATCGCCAATATGTCGTGGGCTGGCGTGGTGATTATGCCCATATCTTCCTTCGGGAAAAGGCCTATGGCCCTGTAGTGGTTCTCTTACAGGCTGATGATGATGATTGTCAGGTGTAAGGAAATGGGCATCGGTTATCTTCATCTAGGAAAAAAACTGTTCCCAAGATGTAGGTCAAATGTAAAATAACACGAGTGAAACAGCGGGCAAAAGCCAGTTGAATATACACAGGCTAATCCTGAAAGTTATACGTCAAAGCGAGGTACTATGATAGTTTTTTGTGTGCTAACTGATCGCGACGGAATCAATAAAGTATCATACCACTCCTAAATCTTGCAATTAATCAACATCCTTTATTTTCCTGAACTATCAAACACATCACTCTTTAAAAAAAATCAGTTATAAACTCAATATTCAGGGTTTTTATATCATTTTCCTAAAGAGAGCATTAATCGAATGAATATGAAATAGTATAAATAAATTAACGTAACGTTGATTTACAGTTTGTATAGATGAATGAATATTAAAACAATTCATACCATCTGTTCACGCAGCTTTGAACGCATTTGTTACCATTTATCAGTATTATTAAATGTTGTATTGTAATAAATATTTGAGGTGTTGCAAAATTGATATTGTGTAATTATTGTTTCATGACAGTTGATCGAAAGGTAAAATTTGATGCACTTGCAACGTTACTAGAGGTGAGTTATAGTGAAATGGATAGCATACAAATATTCTACGTGTAAATAACAATTAAGTGTGCCAAATTTAAAAGCTATCGTTTATGCCATATTTATAAAACTATAGATTGTTAATTAATTTTAATTTTTATATTATATTATACAGTTTTAATTTCAAATAATGCTGGTAAAATATATAAACCTGAAAATACCTTTTACGACATCGCCATCTCTTGTTTCGTGCTGTGACTTTACATCGCCCGTTGAGTGATCTGCTACACCATAGTTAAAAGTATATTTCGGTGGATCCTGAAGATAGAAAACGCTTTAAATTATCCAGATAACGCTAGATTGCTCAATTTTGTTTTCAAACAATAAAATTGTTACGGATATGTGAAGCTATGAATTTAATACAATGATTATATTCTTTTGTTATATATCTTTGTAATTATTGGTACGATTTATCAGTGTACTTTGTAATTACGTTGAAAAATGATACTATGTTCTTTTTTTTCTATTTTAAATTTGCGTTCTTTATATTACATAATAAAATCAAAATATTCTTACATAATAATTATATCCAGATTCATATGGTGGATGAAAAACTGCAACATCAGCTTTAACAACTTTAACAACATCCACGAATATCACTAAAAATAAATAATTATACCGACTCATTGCAATATCACTTAATTATAAAGATAGATTCGTCTATCAAAGGTTACGTTCACTCTTTTAATAACACAATACAGGGTTCACATGCATTTATATGTATCCTAATTTGTTCACAGTGCCAACCTTGGTTGGTGGGGCGAATTGCTTCCGAAAACAAAGTTTTCTTCAAACAAAAACCTTTGTACAAATAATTGGGAAAATTTTCACATAACACAACCCGCCCGTATTTAAATTCGGATTACGTCACGGTTTGTTTTAAATACCTAGAGATTCTATTTTCAAAAGCAGTTTTTGTAATACTTTAGAAAAATAAATAAAAAATATATTAAGATAAGAAACCACTTAGTGATCGATGCAAAATTGCTAAATTATTAATAACATATCCGTAAGCCATTTTATTTTGTTTGTGACCGCGATATTATCTAAAACTTAAATAATTTTTATGTAATCTAACTGCGTTGTTAATTATTGAGAAAGGACTATTTTTAAGGATATTTTTAATTTAGTTTCCATTTTATTTCATAATTGTTGTAGTTTTTTGAAGCGATGATGACTTGTTTATGATTTGAGAGCGTGTTCGGTCACCGCATCGATTGACATAGGTTAAAATCCTTGCATCTAAGTCGGAGCTTCTGGTGTAGGAAAACATTGTGATTTTTTAAATATTATTGGGGGCAAACGAACAGGCTTCTCACCTGAGTGATCACCTTCATTCATAGACACTAGCAACACCAGTCGCAAGTGCACTGCTGGCCTTTTAAAGGAGGTGGACCTCCTGCGCTCTCACTGACCGAGCGAAACGCAATAATGCAAGCACTATTACTTCACGTGGGTGTTTTTGTGGGTCGGGTGGAAAAACCCCGAGCGAGCCGATCCATTCAAGCTGAAACCTGCAATAGCTTCAGCGTGTCCCTACCACTTACAAGTATAATATAGTGGCACCATAACATAGTGGTAGGGTTTTTTCTAAGTCTCCCTAGCTAGCTACCACACTGGAGTTGAAAATCTGTCGCCAAGCACCTGTTCGTGCGTTCCGGAAGCTGCACATGAGAACCAGTATCTCTAGATTTAACGTAGATCTAGCCTCTATATTTATTTACCAGCTTACATCACATCGTCATTTAACATGAGATGAGATTGTGGTCAATCGCTAATTTTTTTTTATTAATCTAGAAAAATATTAATTATAAATGTACTACTGAAAAAAAAAACATTTTAAATTAAAGCTAATCTTATATACAAAGCATACATTTGAAGGCCGACAACGCACTTGTGACTGCCTCGGTGTGGCTAGTGTCTATGGACGGCGGTGATCTCTTACCATCGGGTGACCCGTCTGTTCGTTTGCCTCCTTTAATATAAAAAAAAAAACAAAAATTTACACGTGCGTATTCATTTTATTGATCTGATTGATACGACCATCATATAAACAACTTCTATATGACAATAATAGGAATTAATTACAATGATAGAATATTTATAAGGTAATAGCTATTATCTACTGTCGTGTTGTTTGATGCTAATAACATAGGTACAAAGTGGATGTTTACTAAGCGAGCCCTCCTATTGTTATATCAAGTCAGGATGTTGTGGCCTTAGAGGGAGCAAAGGAAACATTTGTATAAGATGAATGTCATTGATTAGTTTCGCTTCTAGGAAGAATATATAGTCAAATATTTATAAGTTATAACATACTGTCATAGTTCGATATTAATAGCAGTGTTAACTTAGGTTTTCGATGTATGCAGGTTATTACCATGGCATGCGTACCATGAACCGCAACTCTCATTAACATTTTTTTTTCGATCTGACTACGCTATTGACCTAGTAAGTTCTTAACAGTTTCAGCGGACTACTAAGGCGAGCGCTTAAGGCACTCAGCTGATTTTATTTCGACAACTAGCTCAAGGGTGCGCGACACACCTCGGCTTGGGCAGCACACCTCGGCTTGGGCTCTCATTAACTCATTTGCATTTAATTAGTAATACTGTCAGCTGAGAGTGATCAAAGAAATCTTGAAGAGACTTGGAGGTCTTAAATAATATATCTACCTTACCAAAAAATAATGGACAACATATAGAGCTACTTACTAGTTACGAGATATTTTGTAATCGCTCATACATGGTAGATTGCTGTGAAAATTAAACACATGTCCTATCTGATAATAACAACATTGAGATGGAGTAACGCATTCAATTTCATTTTTAAATTATAACACTCGGCCGGATAACTTCGCACAAATATTCCATTTTTTTTTGCAAAAGTGGCAATTTAACAAATTATTGACAATATTTTTGAAGATCCTACTATTTCAATTTCCCTCACTTTTGATTTGGAGATTTTTTTAACCCTAATTTTTCCGAACGAATTTCAAACATTTCCTTTCATACAAACCCCGTCCTGAGAATTACAAGCTCAACAATAAAAGAATTAGCCGATTCGGTGCAGCCGACTTGAAGTGATGCGCTTATAGTTGGCAATTAATTTTTATTTCTATAAATAAATAGATAACTGTATCTACAGAAATTTATTTGTACAGATAACGAAAAAGGGGTGTTAGTTAATTAAATTTGATGCAAAAATGTATATACCGCTTTTATATACACTTATATATACTTTTATAATGATTTACTACATTGTATACTGATATGAATGTCCAAAACGTTATATTTTAGGGAGCTTAATGAAACACAACCGTACTGCAAGACGCCTATAATCGGAGAGAGAGGCAGGTACATGACAGCTTAAAACTACTTATAAAAATATTACATTATATAAATCTACCTACATATATCACATATACCAGGTAACCCAACATTTTATCTTATGAAATAGCAAACCACCTAATATTATATGGGTAATACAGCCTACACAAAATAAATAATTATATATAACCGACCTCAAGAGTTACTCCGCAGTCCTAAGGCCAGTTCTCATAGAGTGTTATTCTTGGGAAGTTGGAAAACTTCGTGTACATATAATAGTGTCGTTTGTTATCAACCACACCCACCGAATATGAATACAATAGCAAAAATATTGCTTCTTTGGGGCAGGCATAAATCTCGCGATGGTACTTCCGAAATTGAACCTATTCGTCTGAGGCAAATATGGGAGTACAACCGTTAAACAAATCATCGTGAATATATGATAGCTTAGATACCGAAAACCCAATCAATTAAATCAACACTAAGTAATCTGAACTTACATCGTTACTGGCTTTTGCTTGCTTTCGTTCGTGTTAATGTGGATTTGACCTATCAAGAATAGTATATTTTTTCTGGATTAAAGATACTCCATATCCTATTCTGTGCCCCTGAGAACGCGTATGCAAAATTTTATGATAATCGGTTGGTTAATTAAGAAAGAAATAACGTAAGAAAGAAACAAACAAACTCACATTCGCATTTATAACATTACTTAAGATTTAACAGATGACTGATGAATTTGGTGTCAATCAAAATGATGTACGAAAAAATTTAGTCTACAAAGTTCCAAATTAACCTTTAATTAAAACTATAATATGCTAATATAAACCTTGACAGGTACATACTCGTATTACATTGTTTTTGAGCAACAAAAGTTCCTCGTATATCGTATACCTTGGACGCTATTGAAAGTTATGTATATCAGATATGAATCTTTCCCATGCGTATAAACATTGGGAGTATGCTATTATCATACACTTATTGTTATTTTCGTGGACATAAAACAGGTCGAGGAAAATATATAAAAAGATTTTATGGTATGTGTATAAATTAAAATTTAATATATTTTACGTGATAACACGATATCGACTTTTCAATAATCATTTTGGATATTTTGTGTCGAAATAAAATCGATACAAAGAATCTAAGAATGATCTGTTCAGTAATTTAACTGTAGTCGGTGATCTAAGTGGAGCTCCGAGGATATCCACTATTTTTCTTTATTTGGTAATACCATACAGTTACTTTAAGAATTTATGCATCCAGTATAGGACGGTACAAACAAACATAATAGACGTAAACTCTAAGTTAGGGAAAAAAGATTACGATAACAGAGGCGTTAAATTTAAACGACGTTTTTTTACAATAGTAAAAACAAAAGATTTTAGTTTTTGTTTGTAAAAGATAAACTCAAAAAATACTTTACCGATTTAAAAAATTATTTTACTTTAAGAAAGCTATATCATTAAGCGAGTAACGTGGGTTTTTGTCATTTCATTTTATTCTCATTACCGCAAGCGAAATTGCGAGCAGAAGATAATCTCTTACAAAAGAAAACAATTTTGAGTTAACCTAAGGCCCTATTTGGAATAGTGAGTTAAGTAATAATTACGAAAAGAAAAGAAATTAAAGAAAACTTAAAAATAGGCTTTCCTATTCCCCTTGGTAGAAATTGATTTTTAGTGAAATCATATTGTTTCTTTAAAACTAACTTTATTAACATTGCTTACAATTCACAATTGATCGCATCTTTTAATTATCATTTTAGAGTGGAGAATTATCCAAATTTTATAACATTTACAATGGGATTATGATAACTAAGGTAATATACGAAATGTTTGATTATTTTTCTCGCTCTGTCTCTTTCTATTCTCCCTCCCCAGAAGCGTTGAACGTTAAACGCAACAGTGCTTTCATACCCCCTCTATGTAGCGTTAAACGTTTAACGCAACCTTGTTGGAAATCGCATTAGAAGTTTCACTTCAAAAAGAGAATATTCCGAAGATTTAAAATGTTACATTGATATATCTAGGATAAATAATACATGTAAATAACATGTGAAAATATAAAATCATTTTGTTCGTTGCGTGAATTTAAACAAATAGCATTTTACAAAATCTTGCTCTTTTGTCTCGCTTTGGTTATGTTAGGTTAGACTTGTGAAAAACGATAACGCGAACTTGCCTCGGGCGAGTTAAAAAAAAACACGTATTTAACTTTTTTGTAATAACACGGCTTAAGTTTTGTGCTCCGTATTATAACTATTCTGTCTCTAAGTTTTCTCGCGAAACAGTTTTTTTTTTATATCATAGCGTTTGATAAATCAAATATTACTGTAGTTGTTAGTAAATTTGCGATATTTAAAAGATAAAACACAACGTATTCATATATTTTTAATAACAGAATAGTTCTTAAATTAACCCTTAATATTAATAAAATAACAAGGAAATATAGAGTAACAAGAATAAATAATATAGAATAGAATAGATTGTATAACAAATCAGGTACAATTTGTAAAAAATAATAACAATAAATAACAACCCTTAATCCGTAGACGTACCATAGTCCTAAGCGAAATCTCACCTTATATTTCATTTATACCTTGTACCAATTAGATAAGCAATAGATAACACATATTTATATAAGGTTACATCTCAAAACGAGCTAAATCCAATCCAATCGTTCATATTACATGTTTAATTTTTATAAGATTTACAGTTTTTTATACACTAAGAACGAAGTTCAAATTATGCCGTTCAAACGTTCAAATGTTCATATTTTACATATACAAAATTTGAGGATTTACGTCATTTTGAAATGTAACGACACATAAAACATTTGGCGTTGATCTCATTCCCTAATAAACAAAACAATCTGATAATCAAAAATATCAAGTCTCACGTAACTATCTGAAAAGAAATTTCGCCTTGAATAAACAAAATTATTGTAATTAACAAACCATAACAGAGTTAATTCAGCGCCTGCAGTTTTACTAACATCATACTCTCAAACACAACTATGACACTTTGCAATAAAATCTGGTAATTCCTATAATAGGTTTTATATATTTATCAACAGTAACGGTTAACATAGTCAATAAGAAATATTCAAATGTTAAATTAAAGAGAGATCTTGAAAGAAAACGTTCGTAACTTATTGCTAATCCTTATCGATTTCATTTGTAACTTTTTAATGTAAATGGTGCAGATGGGCAGCTTCTTCTTGTGTTATGGGAGCTGTCCGGTGCACTACGGCGTTGAAACCGTTGTGCTTATCAGCCGTGTAGTCGACAGTGCGGATCGAGCCATCAGGCTCAACAACTGTGTACTGGCCTGGAAAATTAAAAGAATATAAGAAAAATATTACCAATATTTTTCGATCTGAGTATCCGCTCTTGGGCTGACAAGTTAGTAAGATACACGTGTTTACATACATATTTCACTTACTAATGTGATAAAAGAGCAAAGAGCTAATGTTATATCCATTAAAATTGTATAACTGTGACGGGCGAACATGTATTAAATAGAGAAGAGACCAGATTACCCAAACGAGGGAAACGTCTGAAGGACGTGTAACTCGAGATAGAGCAAAAGTCAAATGGTTGGATGACATTCGTAATTGGAACCCAAAAACAATTAGTGTGAGACTAGAAAAAGACAACTGGTAACAGATTTGGCTGACTGAGACTTGATTATACTATATATTTTGACAAAACGAATAGCACGATAACGCACACTTACATGAAGTAATATTGTAACGCCACACTGTCTTAGATAAAACGTGGAAGTAAGATGGCATATTCTCAATATCGCTAGTGAAAAAGAAATAGTTATATGTTGCTTAGATACGAGCGGATTGAAAGCAGCTGCAGTCGTTAAAAATAAGCTAACTAGTCAAGTTTTAACAAGGTGCTATCGAAGTGCTTATGAGTTGTACATACAAGTCGTTACTGTTCGATGATTTTAACTGAATATTTTCAAATTATAATACAGAGGATTAATCGTTCCGCTGTATAATCGTTTCGTTCAATAGTAAACATGTATTATCCATTTTTCTAATGATCTATTCTATAGCCAACTAGCTTTTATACGTAGTTTTATTCGCATTAAAGTAGATTTGATTTATACCTCGGGAATAATACATATTTTTCTGGATGAACGGCACCCTATTTTATTGTTTGTACCGTTGACAACGTGTAACCTTCCATGATAATTGGTTAAATAGTAAAGCATAAGTGCGTAATAAAGAATCAAACTCAATTTAGTATTTATAATATTAATAACGATTAGGATACTTTATTTGCATTATTTATAATATTTACCTTTTACAACATCTCCGTCCCGACTCTCGTGGTGCGTTTTAATATCGCCAGTGTGGAAGTCATTCACGCCATATTTAAATACGTACTTCGGATATGCCTGAAAGAATGAAAAAAAAACAACAAAATAATACATATTGGTTAATTGCTATTCGATTCTGTCATTATTCTAAATTAATATCAACACAATACGGTGTAATAGTGAACATTTTCGAAAGTGAAATTAAAAATCAAAATTATTCACTACCGTTTTAATTTAGTGAAGAACGTAACTTAAGTAAATCTGCAGTAATTCTTCGAAGATCATCTATTAGATTTCATAACTCCAAGATTGTTTTTTTTTTTTATTATTTTTAAACATCTCAATCAAGTGATGTAACCATAACGACAAATTATTATTTTGGAACCGAATAATGATATAAACGTAAAACAACTCATCAACTCAGGAGTTGCTATAATGAGAATGCTAATTCCTTTTCATTTAAACATGATTCCTTGTAGTTAAATTGTTTAATAGAAAATGTTACTGTCTACTTGATATGTACATTTTCTATGATTTTAGAAAATATTAAACATACATGTACATAGCATTAGATTTAAATTATTATAATAATTGTAACAAAATAAATGTTACAGATGTTCAACATCTGTAGCAAATTATTCTACAATAAATAACTAAACATTTACTGTTACAGTCGCCTATAGTACGTAGACGCATATATTCAAACATTTAAGTATAGAAATACAAAGTTTACTGAACGATATAGTCAAGGGCGACATAGAAGAAAGTGATTGAAAGTGCAATTGTCGCGGAACAATCAACCACCGTAGTGGAAAACAATCAATAAACTCTTGAAGGACACATAAACGTTTAAAATTATATAATGTGTACGTGTAATTTTTCATGTTTTTGTAATTTATAAACATAAAACTATAATTTATAAATATAAAATAAAACAATGGAATCGGGAGTAACTATTTACTTCTTTTTTTACTACTCATCTTTTGAACTATTGACTTATTGTTATATTAATAGAGTTTGTATATTCTTATACTTTTTTGGCATTAAGGGGAGGTCTAAAAGGTGATTTTAGATGCCATTTAACTATCGTCGGTTGAATGCAAACAAAGAGATTCCAAAGAAGGGAGAATAAAAATACGAGTATATTACATCACGCAGTCAGCTGGTTGTAATATATTTAGCCGAATCTCAGTTCACAATACGAATAAAGAAACATTGTGTCAGCCCAATGATTAAGAAAAGAAATACATTAAAATTACCTATGTGTAAAAAAAATGATAATGTTATTAAAATAATAATTAAATATCTTCTTAGTTGGAATAATAATTCTAAGATATATTATGTACGAAAGACCCAAATATTATAAATGTAAAAATAAATTTAAACAAAAGTTCCAGAATATTAATATTCAAAATAAAAAAAATATATAAAAGGAAATCAAGAATGTACTAAGATTAGTAAACTGACAAATATTCTGCTTAATATAAAAAGGTTCCTAAGGTACATTATTCAAATAAAAAACCAATCCAGTACCAAGTTATATAGATAATAAAAAACCAATATCAAATTAAAACATATACCAAGATCGAACCAAAGTAACTGGGGCACTACGGTAGTGCTTTCATAACTGAACCTTTGATTGATTATATACTAATAAAAATTATATAATATACTTCTAGAATGTTTAAACTGTGGTATAAAAATATATTTACGATGTTGTAAAGTTACGATACGTGTACTTTACAACGTAATTACGTTATATTATGTAAGTCAATTGTATCTATAATACAATAGTTTGTCGTTAGAATTTGTAATATTTGTATTGTCTACGTTTAGGTAATTCTATTCTAATTAAACTTTCGTTAAATTATGGCACACTATTAATTATTTACGTGTATTAATATTATACTAACATTAAACCGTATATTAACGTCATCATCTTCTTACCCCACTCCCACCTAAGTAGGGTCGGCACAACATGTTTTCCTTTTCCACGCTCGCCTATCAGATGTCATCTCAGTCATCACACCTTTTACACACATATCATTTTTCACACAATCCATCCATCCTTTTTTCGGTCTTCCTCTACTCTTATATCCATCGACCGTCATACTCAAAGCTTTTCTAGTTACATGGTCTTCATCTCTCCTCATAACATGCCCATACCATGCTAACCTATTACTCCTCAACTTATCTGTTACTGGTGCTATTTTCAAACTTCCTCTGATATATTCATTCCTAATCTTATCCATTCTAGTTACACCACACATCCACCTTAACATTCGCATAATACAATTATTATTATTCATATAATTTTCTTATACTTATATATGTGTTTATTAAGAACGAGTTACTTACATAATAATCAATGGGTTCGTCCTCAGATATATGATGATGCTCGTAATGGGGATACTCCGCAGAATGATCGTAGGTGTGTGCCGGATGCAGGTCTGCATGCTTTGCTGGGTAATAAGCATACAGACGCGCATACACGCAAGCTGCTAGGGTTAAGACTACTAACGCCAACTATAAAGAGAATAATCAAACATTTGTTATATACAACATTTTGTAGGTGGTTAGAGCCACGCTGAAGCTATTACTGGTTTCAGCATGAATGGCCCGGCTCGCCCGGGGTACTACTACCCGACCCACAGAAAACCGACGTGAAGTAACAGTGCTTGCATTGTTGCGGTTCGTACGGTCAGTGAGAGCGCCGTAGGCCGACCTCCATTCCCCCTCCTCTTCCTCGTCCCCTTCTCCATCTCCCAAACACAGGCGACTCCCCTGATGTTGCAAGTGTCTATGGACGGTGGTGATCACTTAACATCAGGTGATCTGACCACCTGTTCGTTTGACTACTATGATATAAAAAAAAGGAAGCGTAATTTTTGAATTGTAAAATATCAACTGATATAAGATTATCCATTTTTTTAAATATAATTTAAGTAATGCAATCCACACTTTAAACAAACATTCGAAATATAAAATAATTTAAATTAATTACTTTATACATTATATCAATTCAAATCTAATACAGTACTTTGCTAACAGTAAATTTTCTAAAATTATAAATGCGAAACATAGCTAAGACGTAGCTTAAAGTCTTATGAAATCTCTAGCTACTTGGTTTAATATGGGTAATCTATATAATAACATAATTATTGTTATGTAAACGATAAAATTATTACAGCCTAAGCCAAGCTGGAACAAATAATAGTTTGAGTCTGCATGTAATATAATGATTATGCAAGACTCATAAAGATGAAATCAGTTTTACTTCCAATAATATTATTTCTTACTTATATATAATGTAGACGAAACAGATTTTCACATACAATTAATTTCCAATGTATCATCTAACAAATAAATATCAAATTATGGCTTTACGTAACTTTAAATCATGCGAATATTCTATTCGGTACGTTTCAAACAATCTTTGCTTTCTACATAAAGGATTTGGATTTAACTGTGATTTAATTGTCATTCACAAGCATCACTGTGGACAAATAGCGTGCATGTTCTGGACAAATGTATGACCAAATCATTGTATTATATCTTATATACATAGGATGGGATATATCAAGTATATACTATCCGGCATTTGATTTCGTATGTCGAGGAAAAGAGTAAGACGTTCGGCTAAGATCGGTTTGCTTCTATTTTGTAAAGCGATCTCTCTGTCACACAGAGTAATGACCGTGATAGAAAAAGACAACGCTATACACAATCGAACTTAGCCGACAATCTCGGTCTTCTAACCGATGTAACATATCAAAAGCCGGGCAGTGTAAGAACTTGTTTAGGTTACGCTTGTATATCGTCACACGTCATCTAACCACTAATGAACCGTTCAAACAATGATGCTTTACATGCATTTTCCCATAACCACTTTCAAGATTACAATTGTTACGTACATAATTTTCTTTTGCCTTGTTATTAGCTTTAGCTTTCATCATGTAATACATTATAATAAATTAAATAACATTAAGATTGTAAACTTCTTTAATAGGAGTTATGTGATAAGAAACAAGGATTAATAAACTTGAAAGAAAACCATATAAAATGTAAATGAGAATTAAAGAAACGTAAACTTGTAAGAAATAATAAATAGTTGGTTTATAAGCATTGAAACAATCTATTATATATCCCTAACATATATGAATAGATGAACAGTTCATTTTTTTTTCGAACTGACTTTGCTATTGACCTAGCAAGATCTTAACAGCTTCACCGGACTACAACAGTTCATTACCATTTCCTCTTTATTTTCTCAACCGGTTTCCTTTTTTTGTTTACTTGTTATTGGCGAGTTTTAGTGTTATCAATAAACAAACTTTGGAATCGTTATTTTCCATATCATAGCTTTTATTTATAAGTCGTTATTGGTCTTGGTCATACTCCATACTTCTTTCTTTTATATTCTACAATACTCAATACAAATAACAATATCTATATATGTTAAAAAAAATATAACATATGAAAAAAAAGTTTGTGTCGTTTATTATGGTCGAATTTTCATCACTAAACGACCAGTAATCTATGTAATTAGTTGTAATTGGGCTCTGAAAACTGCCACCAAACGATGGCTTCATAGTATTTCATATGAACAGACAGAAAATTTACTCAAAGTACTGTATTAGCATTCCAAAAACTATACACAACTATCGTACGAGCACAGACACGTACACTCACTCACTTTTACACTCACGCTTTTATTAACTTACACACACATTTTTAAAGTTGTTATATGATTTCTGTTTCTTCTTGTCTTAACTTTAATTATTAAAATGTAATTTCCTCTAAATACTATAAACACAATATGCGCCACCACCAATTAAAGGCAATTTGTAAACAGGCATTAGGATTCCATGAGACAGACATCGCCTAGTTTGGGGCTATAGTTAAGGCTATATTTTGTAAAGATATTTGTATTTATATTGATATATATATATATATCAATATTACCTTCTTTGAACACACAAGAATAACGATAATGGAAATTATTACCCACTACGTAGTTTCCGTATTGTAATATAAACGTTCTTCCTACAGTTAGACATAATGTTTAATTAAAGTGGTAAAATATTCACTAGTTTCCTTCCGTAGCGCAGCACTTCACTCGCGGAACATATTAAAACCGTAACTATATTTTTTGCTTACTCATTGATGTGTTATGTACATATTTAATTAATTATCAGCACGATTTCCTCTAAAAATGCATGTGTTGTATACAACTACTTAATCTAGATTATTAATAGGTACTGGGTTGTAATTATTGAGTATAACAAACATATTAAAATTTTTATGCACCCATAATATACTGCCCGTAGAATTGAAGATAATACTGATAATGTTTATTTAATATTTTTATTACGATTAAAAATGAAAATTAAATAACAGATATATTTAATTTAAGATGTTGCAGATTTCCTACACTTAAAACGTGGTATTTGTCTTCTTATTAAATTTACACTGATTTTTTTTGTATTCATTTGTGTCTCTCATTTTTTTTTCCTTTTCAAAAATACTCAAAAATTCCTAGAACTATAAGGAATCTGAATTAATTACACAGTCTTACCTTAACAAACATTTTCTTTTAATGAAATAAGTACACCAATTATATTGAAATTTTCAAGACACGTCCACTGGACTTGATAAATGTGAAAATAGTAAAGTTTTATGGAACACTCTCACCAAAGACTATGTTTCGAATGTTGTTAGTCGAACCTTACGGTCAATTTATATATGGATGACGGTACGGTGGAGGGTATAACGCTAGCCCACCTGTTCTTTGACAAAAATGTTAGAGTTTTGAGGCTAATCAACCCTATTACATAAATAATACATTGTATTTATTTATTGGATATTTTCTTAATTATAGTATTTACTTATAAGACTTTTTATTTCGAGAGGACTTTTAATCATTCTATTTAAATCTTACTATTTTTTCTACTCATTATACTTTACATCTTTACTTAGTAGATTTAGTAGTCCGGTGAAGCTATTAAGACCCTCCTAGGTCAATACCGTAGTCAGTACGAAAAAAAAACGTGATTTTAAAATTTATTGTGAAATTTAATATCAAAAAGAGCATTGTATAACAATACCTAATACAGACTATAAAATGCCTGTAACGGTATTTTAATGAATATTTATAATTATTTCTTCAATAACAACTTTCGATTTTCCACTGAAATATTACAGTCTAAAATTATGTAGATTTGCAATAATAAATATAAAGATAACAAGATATATATGGCAATACAGTAGTGTAGGAGTGAATTAAAACCAAATGCGAGCCATTTATTCGAAAAAAAAGCAAACTCTTTGATGGATCGAATGTGTGGCAGCTCAAATAGTGTCTTGAATATGTTATCAAGTAGATCTGATAGTTTTTTTGTTCACAAATGGACAAAGTTGTTAAAAAGTGTGCGCAACTATACAAATTAATATATTTTGATTGTGTGGGTGAAGAAATTTGTAAATAGTACTAAAACATATTACCTTTAACATAGGCTAAGTTATTAAAACTTAGATTAGAACTTACAACAAAAATTGATGTAATATCTGAATTGAATAAATTATTATTATTTATCATACTTATGTGTATCTGTTGGATGGCAACAGTAAACTATTTTGCACTAGCTAACTGTCATATGTTGAACGATCACTGACAATGTACTACTTACTCTACATACACGATGACGTAATTTTCAGTTAAGTTTTAAGAAATAACTTTTATATGTATAAAATCAGAACTGTAACGCAGAGAATAGAGGAATTTAACATTTAGAATGTAATACTTTAGCCATATTCTACTATAAGAAATACAAATACCATGGAATTATATTAATGTCGGCTTAGGAGAAATGTCGTACTTAATTGCATACGCAATGTTGTAAGCAGTCCCTGCTCCCCAGTCAAAAGGTAAGTGGAACGTCATGTTCTTGTAATCCGTGCAGTTCGGACATAACACATCCTTAGCTTAGCGGGATGGATATCTGTTGAGGGATTTCGCAATGTAAAATAAAAAACTAAATAAATACAATAGAATACTAAAATCAAGGCGTAGCTTCTATAAAATGTTATTTGAGCCCCGAGTAACAATATAGACTTAATATACAGTATTACAGTTTTCTTTTTAAAAGCTAAATAGTAACGTTAAGTATACAACATTCTTTATTTTACATTGGAAATTAGAATCAAATTACTAAGAGTTTAAGTTTATATAATATAGTTTCTTCTACTTGTTAGGAATAAAGTTGGTGATACATTTATTAGGTATTTATTTATGTTTTATAAGGTTTTTCATATGGTTTCGTAAACGATAATAAATAAATACTTCCCAGTAACCGCTCCCTTAAATTAAACGAAATTTTAGAGAGGGTAATATTTTTGATAAATTAATTAATTCACACTAAGTTAATTAATGTGTAACGCTCAACGTAATTAACACGTCCATATTATTATTTTTAGCTTTAAACTACCGAAATGATTATGGTGAACTCCAGTAGTCGTAACTGGAAGTATTGATATTAGATTTCATTTTTTTTTGTGTTAAAACTTATAGTTAATAATTCAGTTAAATAATAACAATAGTTGCTCACAATTACACAACGACAAGCCTTTACAGATTCACCAGATTACACGTGCATTGCCTAATTGATTTTTATTATATATATTAATACGTGAAGCCTAAACTTTGTATCCCTTTTTAACGGACTTGGGCGAACGGATGAACGTGAAATTTGGCATAGTTAAAGTTTATATGGAGGAGAAGTGCAGAAAACTATTTATTTTATATAAAATGCATTAGAATTACATTAAATTAATTAAAATATGCATTACTCACACTAATGCTTCCATTTTACACAACATATACACACATGTAAATAAAAAAGACATTTTGACATCTGTCAATAAAGAACTTCAAAAAAGGTTGTGAAGGAGGTTGCTATGCGCGACTGTATGTATTATTTTACTCTTACGTTCCAATTACCCTTTTTCATTCTACATTCAACAATGATATTAACCCTAATAAAATTCAAACTTAAAAAAATCAATGAACTATGGTCGAATGTCGACCGCTGGGCGCCCACTAGTTTATATAAATTCAACTATTTTTATTATATTAACTGTAAATAATAGAGACTTACTTTAAGGCTTAATGATCCAGTGGTCGTTTCCACACACCACGTTGGTTAACATTTTTTTTTTAATTGTAGCACGGCAAAATGCCTGCACTATGCCTGATGGTAAGCACAGTACAATCCAAAAACAATGGCGACCACCGAGAGAGAATCTATCCATCGCCGGTCGCCGCTGTCACGTCGGCCTGCGAAAAGCTGGATATGCATAGGCTGATCCCAAAACTCGACCCGCAGAAGCGAATCACTATGACGGGCTTTTTCGCCATGGTGGTTGCGACCCAGTCGGGCTGTAAAACCCTACCACCCTGCTTTCGCCATAGGTTCGAATACTACAATGAACCTAAGCATTGTTATGAAACCGTGGTATCGTGGTTTACTACGGTCAAAAAAATCATTTATCTAGCCCCTGTATATGTGGTCATGCAATTAGCAACCGGGAGGTGATCCAACCTCCAGTTTTAGTGGTTTCTATCCTAAGTCACATCATCGCTTAACAATTGGTAAGATTGTTCTCAAGTGTATGAAAAAACTGCATATGAAGAAACTCTCAGTGTAATGCACCTGATACACGATATTAGAAACTACAAAATGCAATTTACACTATACACTCATGTTTATGTAAATGTATTGCTAATGTGAGAAGTGTCCGCAAAAATTTTGTGAAATCATTATGTACTCGCCACGGTCAGTTTTACGTTAAATTGTAATTTAGTTTTCAATATGTCACTAACCCGCGAGAAACATTGCGAAAGAATCGACGAGTACTCTATCGGTAGCCCACTTTCCTCGAACGCCTAATTATGTGACAATGGCGGTAACAGTGTGCCTTCATAACATAATCACGCAGCAGCCAGCTAAAGTATTAGTATTACATGTTCGCAACAGCTTCGTAAGTCTGGTTTTGTAGAACCAATCTTTTTAATTTACCCTGTTTAGAACACGCTTCCTTCTTCAATTTTATTCTTATGGGAAAGATCCTTCCGGTGAAAGGAGTTTTAAAAGGTAAAATACATACGATAGATATTTGAACATATCTTTAGTTTATTCAACATTAAATACGTATATTTATTTATAATCAACATAAGAACATTCGTCTTATCAGAGAATTTTTTTTTCCAAAAAAGTAAACCGCCTTTGATGTGAAACACAAATAAAGCACTAAAAAGCGAAAAATAACTGAAGTATTAAATTAACCAAATTAAATAAAAAATATTGATATTCGCGCTACCGAATAATATATTAGAAGTCAATGCGATTTATATGGGACCACCTCTGAATATAATCGATTCAAAAAAAAAGGAATCATTAAAATCGGTTCATAGTTGACGGAGATATCGATTAACATACATAAAAAAGAATACACACAACCGAACGTAGTAACCTCCTCCTTTTTCGAAGTCGGTTAAAAATTATGACTACGCGATTACAAGTCCCAAAAATTGAAGTAAAGATCATCTAGTTAGTGTTATTTTGATATAAATATAATAAAATTCTTTTTCTGACAATCGAGTAGTACTTAGTACAGTTTATCAAAATTTTGATAGAAAAATGTTATTACTAAAATACAGAGGTTACAGCTTTTAAACAGGAGTCGACCCCAACTGTCATATAAAAATCCTTCATTCCAATTCCTAGTTGTTTTGTTTCGGTTTAAAGCGTAAACTGTTTTCAATATGTCTATCTAATGGGATAACCAGTTATCCGTTTATTTTTGTTACCATATTTACAGGTAAACATTATAGCGAAACTTTTAATGAAAACGAACTGTCCATAAAAAGAAGAAAGCCTGTGCATGGTTTGAGCGGTACACTCATACATATTTCTATCGTAGAGCAACAATGCTACGGTGCAGTTCCGATTAAAGGAGTGGCTGATTACTAGCATTGGTCTACATACCTACATACTACAATTAACCTCAGATTTGCGTTCTTTTTGAGGTTTATTGCAATAGCCATAGACTTCAGTGAATATAAGGTGGACTGCAACTCTGTCTGTTATTAACACGAATTAATAACACGAGAAAAAAAATTGTCTATCCAACCAACCAAACCAAACCTCTGTTATTAAGAAATGTAGTGCAATGCTGAGAGTTGTCCAAGCTATCTAAATACTTGTGTTAAGTAGTTATTTTATGCCATTCGTATAACTCGACAATATTCACATACAACAATGTAGAGCAATCCTCTATAGGAGTTAGTATTCGTTTAGCATAAATGTTTCGTCATACCACAGTCCGGATGCAATTCCAATAAGTGTTCACTACACGGCTATAATAATAAGAGAAGCAACGTAGAATACTTTCGCTATCAATAATTCCTACATACAGTACACGCCTAAAACACAACAGCGATCCGCTCATTAGCATGAGTGAGCCAACAGAATATAAATGTAACACGGTCTATAAAACAGTTATTTAACTTAGATTTATATTGTTCATGTATTAATGACGTAATACCTCCCTGTGATTACTAGGAAAAATGTATGTATGTAAATTGTGTGAATATTTCTATCCATATAAATAAAGATCGACTGTCGAATGTATGTACGTCCAATACTCCAGAACGGCTGTATGCTTGGGTAATTTCTGTTCTGTTATGATTTTAATTGTCAGTGAAAATGTTTGAAATGGTTGTCGTATGGAAAAGTGAAAAACCTTGGATATAAATCTTCATATAAAAAAGATAGCGAGTGAGACAGTAAAGTAGGGAAATATTCAAAAGTATTGACAGAATTTATATTCAGTTTTTCAGTTGATGTTTCGGGTACATTTTATTTTCTTGATATACTCGTATTTTAAATGCAAGATTTGGTTTCAATTTCTTGATTAGTTCATTTGTGCAATGCCGCAACTGATAACTGGTTTATAATATTCATATATATGTTCGCCCAATTTTCTTTTTAAAATTACAACATTTTAATAATTTCATTCTTTAAAATACGTAAATTGGTAAGGAGACACTAGACAATGGTGGTAACGAAATTCTTAAGAAACATGTGGAATTTAGAAAAAATATCACTTTGATAAATATCTTCTGTTTCGGCATTATTATTAATTGTATTATATTTTTGTGGTTATACTTATTATATCACTAGCTGACCCTTGCAACTTCGTCTGCACCAAAACGGTTATCACTGGTTTCAATTGTATTGTATCCTTAACCTTGGAAGAGCATAAAGAAAGATATATTAAAGAACCAGTTTTTCTAAAGTGTTTGTTCTTCCAACGTTGCTGGCTCTTGTACTAAGGCGTGGAAAAAAATTCTTGTTACACTTTTTTCGGTCTAGCTCCCATCCGCTCAGAGCGTGTAACGCACTATAAGGAACTTCGTTCCAATATAGCTTAAATTTATAGCTAATCTGCCTGCTACAGCACGAAGAAAATTTACCAAAATCCGTCAAGAATTTCACTACCTACAAATTTTTGACTTTCGTCCTTTTTTCTGGAGAACTCGTGGCGTTTTATGGAACAAAAAATCTAATAAATATAATCTTGTAATATTAGTTATCACTGTGTCAAGTTTCGTCAAAATCGGTTCAGTACTTTCAGAGGGACAGACAGACAAATTAGTAAAAGGATTATTTTTGGCTTCTATATCGATAAAAAAGTCTAACCCGATTTTAATTTTCAAAAAATATTTCATGTACAGATTTGGCTTTGTTACAGTTTTATTATAATAGTATAGTATAGATAGTAGATAGATGTCCAAACATATAAGTTCAGTTATTCAGGTGAATAACATACATTATCGACACAAAAGTTTCAATAAATTAATCACATTATACAAAAAAAAATCTCATTAGACGGTTGAAACCTGATTAACAAGTATGCAATAGAAAGTATAATATAAAGAATTGAAATAAATAAATCACATTGATAAATATTAGCCCTCCTATTTATATTACAATGAAACAAAATTGGTACAAAATAAGGAAAAATATATTCAAGGTCATATAAAAACTAAGCCTTACATCAAATAGCTTTAATTTGATG
Organism: Antheraea pernyi; assembly: GCA_015888305.1. Lineage (NCBI taxonomy): Eukaryota > Metazoa > Arthropoda > Insecta > Lepidoptera > Saturniidae > Antheraea > Antheraea pernyi. Next base: position 36,316 of record MU160959.1, read on the forward strand.
AAATAAATTAAAAAAATAATTCTACAAAATGATGAGTTATTAATTTCATTAGTCAAACTAAATATAGAAAACAAAGTGAGTATCAAATATTACAATAAGACGTATGAAGTTCATTATTCCCACTTCAAACCCATCTTTTCTTCTTGTCAAAAAATACCCTGACTTTATCTTTGTTACATTTCTTCGGAGCACTTAACTCTTTTTGATAGAAAACTTCATAATCACTATTCCCTTCATCTCCTTTCGGAGACTTTATTTTTCCTACTTCTTTATTCAAATATTTATAGGGGCTAATAGCTTCATTTCCTAGAATACGATAATTTATTTTCAACAGATCTGACGCTACTTTAAAAGGCTCGAGATTGTTTCCGAGTATATCCAAGGCAGTAGCTTGCAACAAGGGTTCTTTAGTGCTAGATTCTAAAACTTTAACACTTTTCAATTCCACCCTGAAAAGTTATTTAAATTATTATTACATTATTCAATCGATTATTTTCGATTATATTACAACTAGACATTTACCACCAACAAAGAATGCAATATAAATTCAGTGTTCCACGTCTACCTGTTTGTTTATCTGCAAGTGTGCTCTTGGTTCTTTTGAACTACCTAATGGACTTTGATACGGCTTTACCTATGAATTTTTCTCAGAAAGTTTATAGGCATGTATGACACATATTAAGGTACAGAAATGTGGATTTTAAATGTGTAGCAAAAATATTGTTTGCCCCTAATATTGAAAACGCTGGTTAAACTTTATGACATACAAAATAGTCTTCTGTTGAATTATATATCGTATGAAAGTCTACGTCCAACTATATGAAGATCATTATTACCCGGTGATAGAATAACATTTCAATTAATAGCTTAGAGGATACCAAAGATTTAAAGTTACGCATAACAAAAAGAGCTAAAAATTAAATCGGATATTGCGTGTTTAAATCGTTTCATAGGTGACGAAGTTACATTGCACCCTTATCACTTTACAACTATGAGACAGGTCAATAATTATGTATATCTACCTTGAAAACTAACTACAAAACTATTATTTCTTACCCATAGCTAGAATCATCTGCATAATATTTAACCTGCACTGGATTCCCTTTGTCATCTACATACGCGTATTTACCAACGAAAGTCCCATTAGGGTAATGTTTTTCATCTTTCGTTCGTGGACTGTATTCTGAATTAGCTTTTAATATTGGTAAACCTAGAATATCAAATGATTTTCAGAACAATCGTTGCTTAACTTTTATGAACAACTTTAAGGCTTAGGCTGATACTGTAGCACAAATATCGCAACATAAAATTATACACTGGTTTTCTCACATTTTATACATAACACGTTTCAAAATTTGTATTACATATCTTGTGCGCATAAAATGAATAGTTTATGTTAAAGTAATGGCACAAAAACTGATAATATTATTAAGAGAATTTTACGTTTTTATCTATATTCTATACCTATAAATAACATTGAAGAGCTTGTTGTTTGTCCAGAATAATCTCAAAAGTAGCTGAACCGATTTTGACATAATTCTACTTAACAAATAGGGAAATGTTCTGAGTTGCAACTTTTAAAACATTGAAGACTCATTATTTACAATGTGAAAATACCTCATCAAACAACGTAGTATCATTTTTTTTCGAATGAACTGGAACTTTCGATGATTTTTTTTTATTATTGTAGCACGGCAAAATGACTGCATTATGCCTGATGGTAAGCACAGTACAATCCAAAAATAATGGTGGCGAGCACCGCCGGTTGCCCACTATCATGCCGGCCTGCAAAAAGCTGGATAAGCACCGACTGATCCCGAAAGGCAGAAGTGAATCACTATCACGGGCTTTTTCGCCATATACATAGTGGTTGCGATCCAGTCAGGCTGTGAAACCCTACCTCCCCGCTTTCGCTATTCCCTCGTTCGTTATTCAGCAGGGTGCACCACGTGCAGGTGAGGTTGGCTTGGGTATCTCAAGTGTTATGATGTTATTTGACACCCCTACACCGCAAATGATGACAACCATCATAATGAAACCAAAAATCTGCTGCCAAGCACCTACAAATATTAGCATATTCTGTTAGCTATACTTGAGATGTGATCCCACTTAATGCTTAGCGTGTTCACCATTTTAGACCATATCGTAGTAAGCTGTATATCATTTCGACTTTCCATAGCAACTAAGCGGTAAATATAACATTTAACAGACATTACTAAGAGTCGATAAATGCTTATAAGGGTTGAATTGGGTAATGGCAATTATATATTACAATAAAAAGACAGCCCACAGTTAATTCAGATAAATCACTTAGTTCCCTCGACTCAGTAAATTTACTATCAGGAGACAAAAGCGCGGACACTAGGTTACTAAATAAGGAGCCAAAATTTGTATATTGATACAAATGAAGAAGTAAAACACCACACAAATTACAGGGCAAATTTAATACATTATTTGATCCAAAACTATTAAACGTTACTTACAAGTTACCGTTTCCATAACCAAAAGTAATAAACATAGTGTTGTAATAAGGGTTTGAAGATTATACAATTTTTGTTTCATTATTAATTGAAATACAATGATCTCTTGCACAGCAAATTGTTGTTATTGTGACACATAAATTAATAAACCAATAAAAAATAATATTTATTTATTTTGACATCTAACATAAATAATGACATTTAGTATTCTACGTACAAGCTAGGAGGTCCTATCAAATTAAATTCTTGTGGTCTTTTATGAACTTGCATTTTATCTAAAAGAGTATTCATAGGTTTCTTTTTCTTTGGAATCGCTGGGCGAGCCCAAGTAATGGAAGGTTCAACAGATTGATCATATGGTCGAAATGGTTCCACTGCCATTTGATAATTATCGTATTTAACTTCAGATACTCTGAAAGAAAAAAACATTGTATAGAATATAAGATTTAATTAATCACAACCCATACAATTATTATTAATCATATTAAAATGGGGTAAAGGGCTTTACGGAAATTCGGTCGCTCTTTTTATGACTTGAAACTCAATGTAACAAACATCCGACATTAAAAAGAGACAAACATAAACATCTATAGAGTTTAACGTGCGAGAGAATGAGATAGTATACATTATACAGTGTTTCTTGTACTTGCGGTCTCCACATTGTATATTGAACTGCATAATACTAGCTCTGGTACGAACCTTACACGTGTATGTTTTTGTACCTATGTGTGCGCCTGTACACTACGAAACGTCAATAAAAAGCGTCGTAATCATGTATTGTTCACGTGTATCGTATAGACAACCAACGCAAAAACAACAGTCCGTCATGTTGAACTGTAGGCTTCCAGACTAAATGGCGACTAATGTATTACAATATGTTTGATGGCCATAATCCAGGGCCGTTCCATCTTGCCTTAAATCCTAATTAATATAATAAAAACGAATACGAGTTTGTTTGTTACGATTTCACACCTTAATTACTCGATCGATATTATGAAATTTTTGCAGTCAGGGATACAGAATAAGACGTTGAGTACTTTCATCAATAAAAAAGTACTGTTGCCAAGGGATATGTCAAATCTACATTAACGCGAACGAAGTCGTGGGCATAGACTAGTAATTGATACACATCAGTTGTTTCCGAATTGCGACATACTTAAGCGTGCCACTACAGTGTGTATTACATCTGTTGGTTAGTGTATTGTGAATATAAATGATATATTAACATTTATTTATCATATTAAATAAGTTATAAACGATTTGGAAATTAACTATTGAGAACATAGGAATTAAATTTATTAAACTATGTGTAAAGAGTACCTTGCTAGAGAAAAAGGAAAAAACCTGATGTAATTCGATTACCGAAAACGAACCAACCCATAATGACCTTACTTGTTGTAACTGATCGTAAATAAACAGAGAAAAAAAGTATATTCTCTGAATATACATTAACTAATACCGAAAACAAAGATGAAAGAAGTTCCTATATATAACGGGATTTCAATCATACTAATGGAAGTGACTATTATTTCACTTTTATACTACGAACCACGCATCAAACCTCCTGTTAAGAATGAATAGCAAAACTCACACATGAAACTTTATTCAATCTTCAGGCAAACTTACTTAGAGTCTAACAAATTAATTAACAAATTAATGTCTAGATGTGACATGCTGTTTCACACGTGTTTGTTTTTTATTTATGGTCTCTGGATCACTGTCGATGCAATTAGGTAAGCTTAAATAAAAGATATAATAATGGATATAATAATAATGGTGGTAGAACCACGCTGAAACTATTATTGGTTTCAGCATGAATGGGTCGGCTCGTCCGGGGTAGTACCACTCTCTCATAGAAAACCGACGTGAAGTAACAGTGCTTGCATTGTTGCGTTTCGTTCGGTCAGTGAGTGCGCCGGAGACCCACCTCCCCTCCCCTCTCCTCTCTCCTCTCCCTTTCCCTCCCATAACCCTTCCCTCCAAAAGATGGCAACGCACTTGCGACTCCTCTGGTGTTGTTAGTGTCCATGGACAGTGGTGATCACTTAACAGCAGGTGACCCACCTGTTCGTTTGCCACCTATGACAAAAAAAAAAAATATATAAATTTTCCACTTTTCCGTATGTTTATGAAACATTCATCAGTCACACAAACGTTGCCCTGACAATTACAAATATAACAAACCAAGAAGTAGCCAAGTGGGTCCAACCAAATTTTTATTTATGTAGATAGGGTATGTGCGATTACGTATATATCCTAAATTTTATTTCTATGTCGCACTACTTATTATGTGCGAATCAGCACATTTGAATTAAATTATATTTATACAATACTTGGAGAGACAGTCGCCTTCAAGTACTCAGTTAGATTGAAAAACAACACTATTGTAACACAGAAATAAAATAATTGTGACCTACCAAACAACTTTATTCCCACAAACCGGCACCTGAAACATATGTAAGGCAAGGGCATGTTCCTCGCCCCTACAGGGTAAGAGACTGAAGATGGTATTTTTACCTGTATCCATCTTTATCGGCAACGTATCGGTAGTGTTTAGTTGTCCCCGACGCATCTACATATTGATACTCTCCAAGCACTGTACCGTTCGGATACCGCTCTTACGATACTGAATATTTCCTGTCTGGGAATCTCTAATATCATAACCGAAACGATAAGTACCAGGAACTCCTGCAAATGTGAATGAAATATTAAATAGCTATCCAGTACAAAGGCATCTCAGATGTGACAACCAGAAGAAAATATTTATCCAGTACCAAGCATGGTGGTCGTGACCATCATGCTTATGCAAATAAATTGTCACAGAGACTTAATCTTTTACGTTTCGAGACCAGTCAGTATATACCCAACATGAGATGCTTACGAGTTGACACAACAGCAATGATCGATGATGGATCACTATTCTCTCTCATTCTCTTTCTCTCTTGGTGGTACACGCGGTTTTTGGAATGTTATGTGCTAACAAACACGTGCTTATTAATTTACTTAATATAAAAAAAACAATAACGTATCTCTCGCCACCACATTTGAGGCACAAGCCAGGAAAATTTGATAATTTTGGCACCCTTGAGCTTGTCGGCGTAAAGTTGCCTCCCTTAAGTGCTCGCTGTAAAAGTCCGGTGAAACTGTGAAAGCTCACAGTTGATCAGCGCAGAGTTAGTTCGAAAATAAATCTCTCGTCACCAGTTGGATTGGATTAGGACTGATAAAGATTTTGACCTCTCAGAGTCATTGTTTGTATTTTTAGATTGTGTTGTACAACAAAATTTGTAATGTATATTCTTGTTACGTACTGATTACTGCTATTACTATTATATATTACTAGGTCATCAATTTTTCTTTGACCCCTCAGACCGCAGTCAGGGCCTCTTGGAGGGCCTACACCTGTCGGAGGAGCAGACGCAGTGTCAGTCGGCAGTGCCTGCTCTCCCGCCTAAAAGGTGTATGAAGGCACCATGGGGTTTTTGTCCGTGCGAATCGGAGATAACCCATCCTCAGCTGCCCAACGGGATGGGTATCTGTTAAGGGTCTCCCCATGTACACAAAAAAAAAGGTCATCAATTCTAGAATGACATATTTCCTGTTTAAGCATTCTTCCCGTGTCCAACATTTTATCAAAATCATTTGAATAAAATATCAAAGTTTACAATTTCTAAAAATATTTTTACAAGCTTACTGGCTTCTATCAGAAAAATGTTGGAAAGAAATTAAAAGACATAACTGGATTGTAGTTATTAATATAGATTATTCTTACCATCAATGTTTTGAATGAAATGTGAATGAGCGTAGTCTTCAATTAAACTAAGCCTCGGTTTTCGTGGAGCTGAATTTGATCCTTTATAAAGCAAGATCAACAAATAAATCTGTAAGTTCAAGATAAAATACTTATAAAATAGCAATTCTTTAAATTCACCGTCTAAAATTTATTCCATTAGCATACACTTTTAAATCACACTTAAACCTATTAAAAAACTGTTAAATAATATTATGTTTTATTTATGTAATTAAAATATCTTCCTCTATTTTGTATATGGAGTCTGTATACTATGGCGCTTGTTGATTCACTTATAAAATGTTTATATACACTCACCTTTATGAAATGTTTCATTGTTAATCCTGAAAAACACGCTGAACACGACAAAGCTGTCGAAGTTCTAAAACAAAGACTGTCTCACTTTGTATATATGATTGCCTTTTATATCTTAATTCTTTTAGCGGTTTTCACTCGGTAAAAACCAACAGACATACGGTAAACTCGTAATTTTATGGGTGAAGGCAATTTTGCACATATCCGTTTACACTGATGTCACAGCAACATGTAAGGATAACGCCTTTAAAGCGATAAAAGCTAGTATATTTATATATGTGATGATACATAGGAACAGAACAAAGGGAATGTAATCGTAATCACTTACACTTAAATCAATTTTGTTTATTCTAGATAATATTGTAGATATTACTATTTGAGCACGTTTAATATAGTTTTCATGAGAGAATTGATAATATCTTGAAAAGAAAATTAATCCTCGTATATGTGTAGAAAATCGATTAAAACCACACATAACTACATACATCACACATACTAATTCAGTTCACAAAGCTACAGAGATATTAACAGTTATTATTTTACATAATTCAAACAGAATAAACTTTTTTAAATTTTAATGCGGAATTATCTACACATACGTCTGATTTATACAATTGCTATTTTCTATTCCACAATTAGAAGTGTAATAATAAGAACATAATAGTACTGTACAAAATGTTTATGTGCAAGAAATATAAGCTTCTTAATAATTGCTTCGGAAAAAGGACTGTGGATAATCTACATTAGAATATAAAACAAACATAGAAACTAGACTAAACAATATAATATGATGTCAAGCGAAGACTCAGGAAAAGATACTGGATGAGATCTGGCCTAAGATCTAGCCAGACGATTAATGCAGATTTATATTGTCAACAATTGCAAGCCATGGTGGAGAAGCTAACGGTTAAACAACCAATCGATCTGTCTTGCCCACTACTGCTTCGGGACAATGCTAGACTCCATACTTCACGACAGATGGTCGCTAAGTTAGAGAAAATGCGGTTGTAATGTCTGCGACAGCCACTATACTCGCCGGACCTTGCTCCAACAAATTACCGCTTTTTTCGGAATTTGGACAATAATCTTGCAAGGAAAATATCCAATTCCGATGGGGGTGTTTAATCCGTCTTTAGAGATTTTACTGATTTTCGGTCCCAAATTTTTTAAGCAGTGGAATCAATGAACTAGATATAAAATGGTGGAAGTGTATAGATAAGAATGGTTCATCTTCGATTGATTAAATATATACATTTTTTTTGATTTTCTTTACTTTTTCCATATAAAACCCTAATTTCATATGTGAGTGTCAGGTATTTGTATTTAGTCTATGGATATTATCTGTTTATATGGCTACTAAGACATATTATTAAATACGGCCGACCATCCAGAATAATAACATCAGGTGTGGGGTACGAACCCACGCATCCTCCCGGGAACCAGAGACCAGGGACCTGATACTTGATTTAATTTGGTTTAAAAATACTTCTAAATTTAAAAATCTCACACCATCCAAACTAGTCACATTAGCTATAACAGAATAACATCCTCGTCTCTCCATTTATGATTTAAACGAAGTCGTTCCGACTATACATGGATTTTATTACAACGAATGAATTCATAATTTATTCCAGTAATAGTTAACTCCGTTATGACAAAAAATATACTAAGGTTATTGACCTGTTATTTATGCTCATTTTGACATCAAGGTTTGAATTATGACAATCTTGACGCCCAAACAATTAAATCAAAATGAGAAATTTACATATTCTTAAATCTTAAAGATTTAATGTAAAAATTTATATAAAATTTTGTTGTGATTGTGCTCGTAGTTCCTCTCTTTGCCGATTATTATTTATTTCTTTTTGTACTTGGATGGTTTTTGATTATATGAAGCAGAATCGAAAAAAATCGTAGAACTTATTAGACTTTTTAAATTATTCGATGATTTTTTTAAAATTGCAATTGACCGTTAAGAATGTACGTACAATAATACAATATATTTTTAATAATTACATTTATTGGTATTTTCCATTGCCATATATTCATACGATATATCATTTGTGTGAAAGATAAAAAAATTAATAAAGATTAGGCATCCCTTATTGAGATCATTTATAAATAATAAGAAAATAATCAGTCAGACAATTTTTATTTAATTGTAGCATTACTTGTTTGACAATAATTAAACGTCTTTCGATTCTTATAATTAATATATAGCAGAAAAATCGGAAGCATATTCATATAAAATAACAGTTAATTGTACTTCAGATGCTGTCTTCAGTTGTAAATTAATAGTAACAACACATTCACAGTCAAAATCATTCAAGCATTCATATATGAATACAAATAATCATGTTTATTAGGATAATTATAGTTAAATTATAAGGATATCGCAATTACAAACATTTCTGTGGTCATCAAATAATTATATACTTAATTTTTATCTATAATAAATACAACTATATTTATTTTTTTATTATTAAGCGAATTTAAAAATACTTTTGTGAGTCAATGAACAAAAAACACCAATAAATTATAACCAACTTATATACCATTATTTAATAGCTGAATAATCCAGTGAACTATCTAGCAGTTTGTTTAAATGGCATCGTCAATCTAACTCTAGATAATGTAGTAGGTAAAATTATAGTTAAAACTAGACTGTGTCTTTTAGGTATAGGTATCTTATTGAGTCGTCGTTTAGTGAATTCCGTAGTGTGACAAAGAGATGGCTGGTGCGGCGGCGTAATGTGCAAATGGGGCCACGTGAGCCACTGGTGCCACATGGGCTACTGGAGCTACGTGAGCCACCGGAGCAACAGCAACCTGGAAATAAGCATTATTTAATTTGTAACATATATCAGTAAGCAATATATTGATACACCCTGTATGCGAACCAGTTAAATGAAACAAAGAATGACTCATCGACGGTAAAAATCTAAAGCAATGGGGTTCTATCGTGAACTTTGTCAAATCGTTCGAATAATAACATCAACCTTCCAGAGTTTTCCATCCTCGTTTATATCGTAGGTGCGCCACAGTTCGTGCAAGTTGAGTTGTATTCAGGATATCAGGACATTGGGGCAAACACAAAGAGAAAAAAAGGAAAGAAATCTTCAAGCGAACTGTGACTACAGCATTAAGATGTAAGTGTGACTATAGTGTAATTGTATGGTAGTGAGTCTATTTGAATTTTGCCTATACGAGTACAAAAAAGTATTCTGACGCAAATGGCATTTAATATACCTACTGGCGTAACAATATTTTGCCACAATAGCAGCGTGTTCACATACGGCTGGATCAATGTAGACTCGAATTTTCGAACTAAGAGACTTCGGTGAAGGAAAACGTGGTGATGACACCATAACATGGTAGTAAGGCTTTTTCTTATGCACACCTGGCTAGTTACCTCTCTCAAGCTGAACATCTGGTGGCCATATATATTTTTCTTTTTGTTGCTGCCAAGCCAGTCATTCCCCAAATTTAATGTGTGTTACCACTACAGATCACGCCATTATTTAATATCCAGTCAAATATTAAAACCTATAAAGGTATATATATAGCTATTGCCCGCGGTTTCGCTCGCTTCAGTGCAGATTTTACCTATCCCCCGGCAACAGTCCTCTTTTTATGAAATGTTCCGGATGTCCTTTTCTTTATTGTTGGTAACGTGTATACAAAATTACATTTGGACCGGATTGAGTGTTTAACGCATGAAAACGTAAGAAACAAAGAAATAAATAGACAAACTCACATAAACATTTATAATAACAGGTCTTTACCTATGAAATTGACTTTCTGGAGTACTAGCCATTTCAAATCAAAATATTTTTTGTTTGGCTAAGAATTCTAATTTCAAATTAATTTTATTTTAAAAACATGGAATTCTTTTTTCCAAAGTAGTCATTTGTTTATTGATTAGTGTTACATTTTCATCACATTTCAATCTTTTTTGTCATCATGGATACGTTAAAAATTCGAGTAATTATGGAATATGAGTACCGTCGTGGCAGCAACGCGGCACAAGCGGCACGCAACATCATCGACGTTTACGGAGCTAACACTACAAACCAACACACCACCTGTTATTGGTTTGCTTGCTTCTGTTCTGGGAATTTCGACCTGAAAAATGAACCTCGCGGTTGTCCGAAGACTTTGGTTGACAATGACGAATTAAAGGCGATTGTGAAAGCTGATGATACACAATATACGGCTGAATTAGCAGCAGCTTTCCACGTTAGCGTCAAAACAATATTGGTCCATTTGCGTCAAATTGGCAAGGTAAAAAAGCTTGGTCAAATTGGCATGGTAAAAAAGCTTAACAAATGTACGTACAAGTACGCGTCGAGACGTGCCTTGCACTGCTCAACAGATACACAAATTAAGGAATTTTGAACCGCATTGTTACCTGCGATGAAAAATGGATTCTGTTTGATAACCGCAAGCGCTCAGCAAGTTGGTTGGACCCTGGTTCAGCACCTAAACAATGCCCTAAACGAAAATTTGGATAACTCCTTGGCGGGAAAAAATTCCCGAGAGGAAGTACAAAATGCCTTTGAAGATTTAGTTGTCTCCCGTCCAGCTGATTTCTGTAAGAAGGGTATCAATAAACTGTCTCTGCGTGGGGAAAGATGCATTGATTGCATGGGTGATTACTTCGATTAATATAAATAAAAAATTATTGGAAAAAATTCGTTTAAAATTCTCATACAAAAGGGCAATTTTATAGATAAAGACCTAATATTTTAGTAAGAAATACTTTTTATTATTCTAGTTTTTTTTATAGATAAATAATATTGCTAATATTATATTTTTCACAGATACACATGTTTTATATTATGCGTGTATGTTAGCAGGAGGTAATCTCGGGAACTACTTCATTTTTATTATTTTTATATTATAGGAGGCAAACGAACATGTGGGTCATCTGATGTTAAGTGACCACCACCGTCCATAGACACTTGCAACATCAGGGGAGTCGCAAGTGCGTTGCCAGCCTGTGTTTGGGGGAGAGGGGAGTGAGGAAGTGGGGGGTGGGGTAGGGAGAACGGGAAAGGGGGTATCACTGACCGAACGAAACGCAACAATGCAAGCAATGTTACTTCACGTCGGTGTTTCTGTGGGTCGGGTAGTAGTACCCCGGACGAGCCGAAACCAGTAATAGCTTCAGCGTGGCTCTATCACCTACAGCGTCATCATTTAATAATTATCATTTAAGCGGTCGGTTACCATATTCTCGCTGAATAAAGTAGGTTGGTTGTGTATTATTGTTAAATTTTGTATTGCAAATCTAACGTAATCGCAAGCAGTTATTATCATTATTAATCCAAATATATTATAAAAACAATATATATTTACATTGACGTCAGTTAAAATAATACTGTACCCGTTCAGCGGTCTAGTTATACCGATAAGCAAATGAACATATTGATTATTACATTCTTACTTGAAATTCCAACGGGCTTTATATGGATAACTCGGTAAGTCAACACTTGATATGCCCCGTTTCCTTATAAGTCCACGTTATCAACTTTCACAATTGCTAATCGGCCAGCAATAGTAGAAAAGTTGTATTGAAGTAATGGTAAACTAGGTGTCCTGCTATCAGTTGACAACATACGTAGAACTGAGAAAACATGTAAAACTGCATTCTTGTAAACTAAAACGCTTGTTCTAAATTCTCATAACAATTTTGTTTTGTGGAGTAAAGCTTTACATAACGTGTACGTCATTAACGAACACACGTTACTTTGTTAGTTGATTTTTCTTCAGTTGACAATGATAATTTTATACTTAAAATTTGTATTATATTTGAATAATAAAACTTCACATGGAGGTTTGAAAATAAATCAAACATCACACATATAAATAGGCGAAGACGAGTCAATTAACTGCCTTTTTTTACTCCGTATGCTAAACGATTTTCTTAATCGTTTTATTTTTGTTTAATAACTATTTCCTAGCTTTAGTTTATTTTATTATGTTAAAAATAAATTAAAACAGTCTCTTTCTATACCATCGATGAATCAAAGACTTTAATTATAATTTCTATTCGTCATACTTCACGCTCGTTATAATAGTACAATACAACAACCAATACAGTTTTAACCATTACAAAAAATAAACATAGATAATATTATAATATCCATAAACTATCGCGTGAAATTTTGTGCCCCTTATTATATTTGATTGAAGAAGGCGTTACTTTGCGGAAATCCATCATTAAATATTATAGTGGACGCTACTTTGCACTTCCGAGACTCGCCCGTTTGCATCGGAAGATATGAGCAACAAACATCACTTAACGATTTAAATAATTTTTTTAATATTATATAAAAAAAACTAAACTATCCCTATGCGATATCAAGCTGTACAAATCCGATTACCACAAAAAGTCTTTTCATTTTTCGGGTTAAGATATAGACTATGATACTCACAAATAACGTGGCTTTCTATTGGTAAAAAAATTCAAAATCGGTTTAGTAGTTCCCGAGATTACCCCCTACAACCTCACAAGCTCACAAAGTTTATCTCTTTATAATATTAGTATTGATCAGTCGGTTATTAACACTAAGAATGTCGCAACATTTTAAAAATTCACATTATTTAAATTTATATGCAACTATAAAGCGCTACCAGATCCAGCCTTTGAGCTTGTTTCTTGCATGATAAATCAAACCTGATAACATTCAGATAATCGACTTTTATTACTATATATTAATTGGAATAAATAGATAAGACAATACTATTATGAAATTTATAAGACTGTGTGATTTTTGTTTGCACACGTTTGAAAGAATATTTAAAAATGTTTCTGTGTTTTACAATCTATTTATTAAGGAAGGTGATGACTATCTAGAACAGCTATACTCAACATGCGGCCCGTGGGCCCGGGTCTTTATACTTGGCCCAACCGATTATACTTTACTTTTAATTTCGTGCCCATCAGAAAAGCTATGAGCACACGGAGTAAATTAAACGGATACCAGATAACCCAACAGCAACGCGTTCCTTATAATATAAGGGTTATAACCAGCTTGTTTTTTTAACAACCATTTTTCACTACATGAAAACGTGGTTAATTTTAAATTACAAATGGGAAAAATAAAACGCGAGTGGAACCGCGGGACACAGCTAGTTGTTATATTTTTGTCTAATTCTTATATAATATAATTATATATTGATATATTATTATGAAAAGAAATAACCAATAATCATGGTTTGTTTTTGTAGTAAATTTCAATTAACCATAGCATTTATTGATTGATTTTAATATTAAAGCTATATTACTAGAGTAAAATAAATACCTCAAGATCACGAACGCGAAGATGATGATCCTTACAAAGATTTCTAATGCATCTATATATCTATATTTGCTTGAACGCGCTAATCTCAGAAACATACTGGTCCGATTTGAAAATTCTTTCAGTGTTATCTATAGCTCATTTATCGAGGTAGGCTATAGGCTACATATCATCATGCTAAGACCAATAGGAGCGGAGCACGGAGGAAAAATTATTTAAAATCATTTTTTTTCCTTTTGAGAAACTTCTGCTGCGTGTTAGCGTTAGCCCAAAGTATCTATTCCACGCGGAAGAAGTCGCGGACAGAAGCTAGTCTTATTATACAAATGTGCTTTATTTCCAATACTTCAGAAACAGATTTATATTTCCCTTCACACTATTAAGATTATTTAGAATCAAATGTTATATGTGAATTAGGAAATTATTAAATTTCGTGAATAATGTATCACCTCTTGCACATCATACAAAAGGGGTTAATCAAGTATTATGTAAGCACTAAAGAGGGTTGGAGGATCTTTGATCTGCTTATTTTTTATCTATAGGTTTGAAATGAAAGACGCGCGGTCTTATCCACTAGGCTACCATCGCCTCTTAGCAAACTGCTATAAGTTATTATTTCCTCTATATCGTCTATAGACTATAAATTCCTCATTTCTAGACTTGTTAATTGCTACCCATGAATCAATAAGGAAACGAGAACAGATTAAAAATACTTATATGTTTACGTAAGTATTCGAAGGGGGCTAAGAGCATTGTTTAGTTTTGCTGACCAGGAGGAGGAGGGGCGGTCAGAAATTACAAAAATTCGACTGACGTAATATGTGAAAGGCCCCTAAACGATTACCGGATCTATATTATATGTCGATACAACACACACCAACTTTCTACGTAAGTATACGGAGTTACGAGTAATAATGATACATGAAGAAAATTTCTATTTATACCATATGTATCCGACAACTTGAAACAACGTCGCATCATCAAAGGGATTTAAATAAAACACTGGGATAATACAGACATACATTTCAAATGAGCAAAAAAAAAACGAAAAGAATCGAGATGGTTCACCGAAGCGGAGCCGGGTAAGGGAGGTGTAACGAGTGCCATATTATTAGAAACATCAAAGACATTGCCTTCTGTTACAGCTCTGAATTACTTATCTACGGAATAAGTGAATTGTACGGCCTTTGTTTTGCCTTCAATCACGAAACTCGTCATCTTTGTTTTATATTAACGCAGCCTTTACCTATTTAAAAATAATCACCCTGTTTAATTATAATTTAACATAATTATCGGTTAGACCGTAAACTATAATTGATATAATTACCGTAATCTATTCGTCCTCTATTCATCTGTTCGTCATATATCATTTCTATAATACAGCCAAAAAACGCTCACAGTCGGACATAGATTTCTCCTAAAAACTGCCACAACGACCGGTACTTTTGCGGTGGATTTACACACGCAACTCTTTGGCTCCAAAGGGTCATCCGTTTCACGAGTAATGTGTCGCAAGCAGTACTACTTATGTAGCATGCGCACCTCCGAAATAGCCTAAGATGGCTTCCTGCTACCCTGGGGGACCCCGAAGAACCTTTAAAGTTTTCGTTCAGATCCAGCTAACAACAGTATATCATTACTGTAATGCATGTACCTCGTGATCTTCCTTCGTGTCGTAGCTCGCCGTTGAGGTTCCACGAATTTTAGATATAGATTAATTTGATGAGTCAGCTACTGATTATAACATGTCCGTCTCAATCTTTCGATGAAAAACAGGCGAATGAGATGCCACCTTTTCTTTTTTTTTTGACGTTCGCGTGCATGAATACCAAAAAGTTACGATACTAGTAATTAACTGAGATCTGAACGTCAACAATGGGCTTATACAAAATGGTTCTATTGTATAAATGATAACGATACAACTTAAGTCTAACGTAGTCCGGCGAAGCTGTTAAGGCCTTACTAGGCTAACAGCGTAGATAGTTCGAAAAAAAAAACTTAATTCTAACAACTTTGAGGGCTATGTCGATAACTTCGATTCTAAATACCACCATACTATTCGTACAAAAAACACTTAATACATACTACATAAACTAAGCGTTATCGAAAGAAAGAAAAATATAAATCATAATTTACACTGTTGAGTGACGCTTGAAATACAAGTAGTTCAGTCGTTACGTTTCAGAATAAGCTGAAACCAATTTTAGTCGTTCTTAATATATTCGATTATTTGATTGAAGACGGCGTTACGCTGCAGAAATCCATCATTAAACATTATAATGGACGCATAAATCGCCTACTCGCATCGGAAGAGTCAACATCGATCTGAAGATACTCCGTGATGGAGCGAAACACGTGTAATCGATTGTCGTGATTACACGTCAATCTGCAACATATTTCAATTAGTTTATTGATAATTATTATATTTATATTAATTATATATTGTATAATTTATTTGTATATTGTAAAATTAAATATACATATATATTGATTAATTGATTCGCTTTTTGTTGCAGTTAGTTAGTAGTGTTCAATCAATTCCAGGCGGAAGTGCAAAGTAGTGTCGACTATAATATTACCCCTTACTATAGTCGAATTTTGACCACTAGATAACCATTATTTTACTCAACAACCAGATTTAAGTACTAAGAACAATCTTATACATTGTACAAAAATATACTCGATTATTCGGAAATTTAACACTACGAGTAGCAAAATCACCAGCTTAAAAAGTTCTAATACAATATTAAATGTTATTTACCCAGAAAAACTTCGACAAGGAAACCAAGATGTTACAATATCTTATATCTTAAATCTTCTAATTTATACAGAACATTGAATCCAAACGCGACATTTATATTCATATTTATCAGATTATACTTGTATGGTTAAAAAATTATATGATCTGTATACAAATATGTAATCAAATTTCAATTAAAGAGTATTAATGACCATTTAGTGGCCGAAATTCAACCTTAATGCATTCATTTTTCAAGTTTCAATACAAAGAAAACAACAATATTTATATATATATACTAGCTATACCCGCAGCTCCGCACGCGGTTTTTTTTTAATCGTATTAAAGAATTATAAAATTGGGAGACTATGTACAATTATATAAATGCTCTTTAAAAGCAATTATAAGTACGACGCGCACGCCACTTACAGTAACATGTAACGTGTAACAGCGTGTCAAATGAGGTTTGTCATCAGCAACATATTTGGAACCCTAACCCACAATATAACTACCTCAGTGCTCACATACACTGTATAAGGAACTAATGAAACGATAATTTAAAATATTATTATAACGATTTACATTTACATTACATTTAATATACATTGCCATCATAATTAAGATTTTGTGACTATACAAAAAATAAACGCTAGTCTGTTCCGCAAGAAATTGAATTATGGAACTCTTTACGTAATCTAAGATCCTATTAGGAAGACCTCTATATCATTAAAGTTATTAATAATTATAATGTCGAATTGTAAACAATAAGCTGATAATTATTTATCTTATTAAAAATAAAGAATGAGTTGAAATCTTGCTAAATGTCATGCAGACAAAGTCGCAGTTAACAGCTAGTCTAAAATAGAATAACCTCAATTACTTTTTATAACGCTCGCTGTCTACCACTGAAAGTCCTGTGAAACTCAGTCTAACCGTTTTGGTGATAACACAGCGGATAACACAGCAGCCACGGTTAACAGCTAGTATAAACTAAAATTGCCTAAATTACTTTTTATAAGATCAGATATCTGTCAATGCAAGTTTCGTGAAGATCGGTTGAACTGTTTTGAAGATAGTACTGCGGGCGAAGCTACGGTTAACAGCTAGACTAAATTAAAATAGACTAAATTACTTGAAATGATATCCGCTACCTGCTGGAGAAAGTTAGGTGAAAATCGGTCGAATCGTTTTGGAGATAGCATTGCAGACGAAGCCACGGTTAATGCCTAGTCTAATTGAGGGTAGCTTAAGAAACCCGCTGTAATTTCGGCTATGTGACAGTAAAATTTATGTCAAAATCGGTCTAGCCGTTTCGGAGATTACCCAGTACAAACAGACAGACAGACAAAAATTTAAAAAATTGCATTTTTGTTATCAGAAGCATGTATACTTTCATACCCAATCAGTGATTTTTTTTTTGATATTACAAACAGACACTTCATTTTTACATTTTTATTATATGTATAGAATATATAGAAGATATCTTATTGTTACAGTGAATTCAATTTGCTCAATATTCTTGAAAATATATTTAGACGAGTATACATACGAATGTGCATTCAAACAGGATTCTCCGAGTTTCATTGATCATATGTTGATTGTATGCTTATAGGTTTATAAGATATCGTGTCTGTGGAGGATATTGCGGAATGCAGCCAACAGTATCGCACTGCTCCACATCTTAGCCGATATAAATCAGTCAATGGTGTTAATATTATTACGAAACCAGATATAATCCCACGCTAGGTCTTATTATATGTGTTTAAGGGCTTTAGAAAGCTAGCGTTTTAACTAATCGCTACCTATGAACGTTTATGTAATGTGACATATGTGACACAGGGCGTTGTCTACAGTTATTTTTTTT
>MU160960.1:15747-40562 GCA_015888305.1 Antheraea pernyi
TTAGCTTAAATAGGTCGCGAATTGCATGTATCAGGCAACAGCCAAAGCCGAGGTGTGCCGCGCACCCTTGAGCTAGTTGTCAAAATAAAATCGGCTGAGTGCCTTAAGCGACAGCTTCACCGGACTACTAAGGCGAGCGCTTAAGGCAGTCAGCCGATTTTATTTTGACAACTAGCTCAAGGCTGCGCGGCACACCTCGGCTTTGGCTGTTGCCTGATACATGCAACTCGCGACCTATGTGAGCTAACCTAAGATAAGATAACTATTCATACATATATGAATTGTTGAAACATATATGTGTACCAAGCATACATACCTCCACAACCCTTATATATATTTCGTATTGGATAACATTCTAAACTATTTCAGTTGGATAAGGGAAAAAATAAAACCCTTCCACTTGCATGTGTAAGCGTGTATAAACGTGTGTGGAGGTGATATGTGTAATGTGGTCGCAGTGATGTAAGATTTTGTGTCACTGTATCGCGCGAGCAGCGTACTCAAGGGCTCCACGCCGAGGGAACTGACCTAGGCTTGAGCCGCTGCCGAGGGGGGCCTAGTCTGTACGTATTGAATACTTGCTTTAAAAAGTTTGGGTACTTTCATAATAAATACACCGCGCACGCCGAACGTTCGACATCTTGCTCTTTTATCTCGGTTTGGTTACATATGGTTAGACGTGCGAAAAACGATAACGCCAGCATATCAATATTATTTCAAACACTAAATTAAACCAAATAAGGTTAGTAATTTACAAAATAACATTGACATTTAATTTTCGGTTTGGTTACATATGGTTAGACGTGCGAAAAACGATAACGCCAGCTTGCCGCAACAGCGGTTGGCGAGCGCGGTGCATTTAATACCAAAGTACCCAAACTTTTTTAAAGCAAGTATTTAATACGAATTCTGTTTTCTAATAACACGGTAAACGTCTCAACATCGTTCCGTCTATGGTCACGAAATTTACTGGAATATATTGGATTTAGATAATTTTTTTCTAAACCCTGAAAAGTATATATATTCGAGTATTTGGAGGGTTCTTATTGTGACGTTTAAGATTTTTATAGTTTATTCATTAATTTATGTTATTTGGTCCTATATTATATTGGCGACTTTTTATAATTTGGTTATTGTGTATATAAAACGTTTTTTATAAGTAATAACATATATGATGAATTCTAAAATGTCATAAAAATCTTTCTGGAAAGTTTTGACGCGAGAGCCACCATTTTGATAGAGTACTGAAATTATCGGAAGTAGCAAACTGTGAAATACGAAATATTTATCAATGTCATAAATAACAATAACGCAAAGAAATCAGAAGAAGAAGACATTCAATTTTAGGTGACATTTTATAATTTTAGGTTATGTTTTATGTAAGTACAAAACTTATAATATAATTTGTAGTATCCATGTTTTTATTTTTACGTATTTCGTTATGAATCCTAGTATGTTTAAGGTATCTGTATAACTATAATACGAATTATAATATTATTTAATACAATAAATATATTGTTGTGTACGACGTATTTGAGGTTATGAATATTTTTATTTCACGTCAAACCACAGTTTATTGTCAGCCTGTTATAGCGTTGTTTTTTTTTATTCTGTGGCGTTGTCGGAAATAATACTTCTTTTAGGAAAGACATTCTTAATATGAAATAACAAATCATTGTAGTATAATTTATCTTGATTGAAGTTTTTGGCGGGATTTTGGTCTGTCATGTAGTGGATTTTATATTTTATTTATAATATTGTGTTACTTGACTCTATATAGTGTAAAATTTGTGGTGTTTTATGTAATATACTTTCTTTATTGTGCATAAGTGAAGTGAGTGGAAAATAATACCATGGACCATGAATTCTGAGATGCCACAAAAACTCCATGGAAAGTTTTAACAAAATGGCCACCATCTTGTTAGTTCATTGAATTAATATCCAGAAACTTGTAATATCGATACTCACTTGACAATGACAGTAACAGTCTACTAGAAGACTGGTTGCCAAAAATGGAATGGAAGAGGAACCTGTAATACTATTAACTACTCGACAATGGCACTAATAATCTATAAGATTGGTTGTCAAAAATAAAGATTTAAAAAAATATATCTTGATTGTTGTTGAATAACAAAATATATTGACTTAATAGCATTACTATGGACACTTATTATAATTATTTGATTTAGCTGAAACTTGGATTCATTATGTAATACTAACCCAAGTCATTGGACAAGTCGTCATTGAATTTATGATTAGTAGAGTTCTGTCTAAGAATTAGTGGCTACTGAAAAGTATCACCTAAAACGTGTGTAATTGAATAATTTGCATTGTAATATATATTTCCAACTAGGTGCACCCGCAGATCCGCACGCGTTTTTTAAATTTGTATTAAAGAAATATAAAATTGTAAGACCATCTACAGTTATAGAAATGCCCCTTAAAACAATTATTGTAAGAACGACGCGCACGTCCCTTACAGTAAAATGTAACGTATACATCAGATATATATAGACATAAATACTAACAGTGTGGCAAATGAGGTTTATTATCAGCAACATATTTGGAACCTTAACCCACCATATCCCCTCAGTACTCACTTACACTGTATAAGGAACTAATGAAAAAATGACTTTAAGATAGATAATGATATAATATTATCATTATCTATCGCCCATATTATCAACAAGTAATACATTTATCGTTTAATATATTTTTAGAAAGACCCTTTCTATCTTTAAAATTACTATTAATAATTATAACATTGAATTGTAAACAATAAAATGAGTTGATATCTTGAAATCTTGCATAAATATAAATCAAGACATAAAAGCAGTTTTTAATATTTGTCAATTTAAATAAAATAAAATGGCCGCCAAAATGACCAAAAAGACAAAATTCAGAGTACACATATACATACATACAGATATATGAATTTCAATTATATTTGTTCTAGGAGTCCAGTACAACGCACGTTTTAGCCACAAGTTTACAGTGAACAACATATTTTTGCTAAATTTCATGCGGACGAAGTCGCGGGTAACAGCTAATCTAAAATAAAATAACCTAAATTACTTTCTATACGGTCAGCTATCTGCCAGTGAAATTCCCATCAAAGTCGGTCCAGCCGTTTCGGAGGTTACCCGGAATAAACAGACAGACAGACCGACAAAAAAATTTAAAATTGCATTTTTGTTATCAATTGCGTGTATACTTTCACAGCCAATCAGTAAAAAAATGTTATTTTGATATTACATACAGACACTTCATTTTTAGTATATGTATATAGATGCAGTGACAATGTAACTGAATGCTTCTTTTGGTAACATAAACATATGTCCAAATATTATTTGTATCGAGCTAGTATAGTGTATTCGAAACAGAAAGAAAGTTACAACGTTGGCACGAATGAAGGTTTAAAAAAAAAATTATTTATAATTAATTTATTTATTTATACTTAAATCATTCTTTAGCATAAGACAATTTCATTTAGATTGAAAAATCTCTATATATAAATAGACAGCGACAAAACAGTACGTCTTCTTTCACTCTTCTCAACCGATTTTAATTTAATTTCTTGTTTTGTAGGTATAAACGAGCCTTTGTGTTATCAATAAAAAATGGAAAAACTTTTTTTTATCTATGGTCGAAGTTCGACCACTGACCGATCACTGGTACATATAAATAGAGAGAGACAAAACAGATAAGTACATCTTCCTCCACAGTTTCTCAACCGATTTTGTTTATTTATTTTTTTGGTTAATAGATATTGAGGAGTTTTACTTTTATTAATAAAAATGTTTTGGAAAGAGGTTGCTTCTTTCTTTAGTATTGAAACTAGCTTCTGCCCGCGGCTTCGTCCGCGTAGAATAGTTACTTTGGGCTAGTAGCGCTACCACTCTAAAGAGGAAAAATAAACCCGATTTTGAAACTATCTTGGTTGGTGCTCCGCCTCTATTGGTCTTAGCGTGATAATATATTCCTCGATAAATGAGCTATATAACACTGAAATAATTTTTCAAAACGGATCAGTAGTTCCTGAGATTACCCCCTACAACTTCACAAACTTTACCTCTTTATAATATTAGTATAGATTTGAAAAAAAGGAATCATGGTCGAATTTCGATTTTTTTTTCGAACTGACTATTGACTTAGCAAGGTCTTCACCGGACTAAACAGTTAGTCAATCATTAGTTAAACCACCAAAAGGTGATAATTGTTAATAATATTCTGTACTTTCATAACATACTTGTAAGAATGCTAACTGCGTCTACGTTTAATGTCAAACGATAATTCAAACTGCCGTCATAAGGTCACGGGTTAACCTAAACCTTTATCTTCTATTAGTATTGGATACACGTCTAAATATATGCCATTAATCAATCTGTGTGTTAACTCTAATCAAATTAAACGCTTCGTTAAGATGTTAGGTAGGGGCTAGGGATGGGTTTTTTGTGTTCGGAAACACGCTTGTTATTACATCAAAATATTGAAAATCTATATTGAGGGTTTAGTAACATTTTTTTTAATATATCATAGGAGGCAAACGAACAGGTGGGTCACTTGATGTTCAGTGATCACCGCCGTCCATAGACACTTGCAACACCAGAAGAGTCGCAAGTGCGTTTGGGGGAGGGGGAGTGGGGTAAAGGGAAGGAGAGGGGAGGTGGGTTATCCGGCGCTCTCACTGACCAAACGAAACGCAACAATGCAAGCACTGTTATTTTACGTAGGTGTTTACGTTTATGCTGAAACCAGTAATAGATTCGGCATGCCTCTACCACCTACAGCAATTTACATTGGGTAGAAGTGAAACCTTCAAAAAGAAAGCGAGAAAAGAGTGTTTCACTGTTCTTCAATACCTGAAGGCAAGCAAGATACTGCTCCTACTTTATCCGACATAGTGTTTACGCCTACCACTTTTATGAGACATAAAGGTTACGGATAATCATTTCAAAAGCCGCCCATAAGAAGTTTCATAAAAAAAATGAAACAAGTTTATCTTGTATTTATAATATTACTAGTAGGCTCGGCAGACGTTGTTCCGCCCTGATTATAAAAAATCCTTGACAAATAAATACCAATAGTATTTTTTTGTTGTTTTATTTTTGCCATTCAATCTTCTTGTAGATTAATACTGCCATTATCAAGTAGCTAATAATTTTAAATGTTTCTTGTGATCATTTCAATGTTCTAACAAGATGGTGGCCCTCTTGTTAAAATATTCTAGAGAGTTTTTGTAGGTAGTCAAAATTCATGTTTTTTGATATTACTTCCAATCGACTTCACTTCTGCACCATAAGCTTACTATATTACATAAAATACCATGAATATTACAAAAAATATAGTAACATAACACAAGATTATTAATAAATTGCAAATCCACTACATGACATTGCAAGATCCCGCTAAAACAAACCAATAGTATTGTCATTTCTTATTTTAAAATTTATCATAATTGTTCTAGACATATTTTATTGTATCTCGTAAAAAACAAATTCTGTATGAGTTTATCTAAATTATGCCGAAATTAAAATTAACTACAGAAGAACTATTTCTAGTTCTGTGATAATTATTCGATAAACAAAATTTTAATTTCTAATATATGGCAACATTTTCACTGTCAATTTCTTTTCAATATACGCCAGCTTTGGTGCACGTGTATATTTCTCGTAGCTCGATATATAATTCAAAATGGATAAGCCCAACGTTCTCGCTCGCGTTGTGAAAGTGCTCGGCCGCACCGGATCGCAGGGCCAGTGTACTCAGGTCAAAGTGGAGTTTATCGGGGAGACGAGCCGTCAGATCATTAGAAACGTGAAGGGACCCGTCCGCGACGGAGACATCCTGACCCTTCTCGAGTCTGAGCGTGAAGCTAGGAGACTACGATAAACGGTAACTATCTGGTTTGTGTATATACAATTACGATATTCAATTTTGATAGAGATTCAAACTTTAAGGTTATGTTAGGATTCGTCATAAGGTCACGGGTTAACCTAAACCTTTATCTTCTATTAGTATTGGATACACGTCTAAATATATGCCATTAATCAATCTGTGTGTTAACTCTAATCAAATTAAACGCTTCGTTAAGATGTTAGATAGGGGCTAGGGATGGGTTTTTTGTGTTCGGAAACACGCTTGTTATTACATCAAAATATTGAAAATTTACATTGAGCGTTTAGTAAATTTTTTTTTTATTTCATAGGAGACAAACGAACAGGTGGGTCACTTGATGTTAAGTGATCACCACCGTCCATAGACGCTTGCAACACCAGAAGAGTCGCAAGTGCGTTGCCAGCCTGTGTTTAGGGGAGGGGGAGTGGGATAAAGGGAAGGAGAGGGGAGGTGGGTTATCCGGCGCTCTCACTGACCGAACGAAACGCAACAATGCAGGCACTGTTATTTTACGTAGGTGTTTCAGTTTATGCTGAAACCGTAGGTGTTTCTGTTTATGCTGAAACCAGTAATAGCTTCGGCATGCCTCTACCACCTACAGCAATTTACACTCGGTAGAAGTGAAATCTTCAAAAAGAAAGCGAGAAAAGCGTGTTTCACTGTTCTTCAATACCCGAAGCCAAGCAAGATACTGCTCCCACTTTATCCGACATAGTGTTTACGCCTACCACTTTTATGAGACATAAAGATTACGGATAATCATTTCAAAAGCCGCCCATAAGGAGTTTCATAAAAAAAATGAAACAAGTTTATCTTGTATTTATAATATTACTAGTAGGCTCGGCAGACGTTGTTCCGCCCTGATTATAAAAAATCCTTGACAAATTACCAAATAGCAAACCGTTCCCCATGAATCACTTTATCCACTGGTGAAAACCGCACGAAAATCCGTTCAGTAGTTTTGGAGTTTATCGCGAACAGTCAGATGCAGTATAGGACTTTGTTTATACTATGTAATCATATATTTAGCATAGGTTGTCATAAATATGCATCTCAGAGCTTGTCACCAACTGTATAGTATAATGTTTACATATTTTTAATAGAAAATTAAATCAATTTATCTATTCAATGTTTGACATAGTGAAATTCCTGTGGCCAGTTTAGTTGCATAGGGACCACTGCCTTATTTAGTAGTGGTGAGACGGTGTTTTGAACGGTGTGCTCTCCAACACCTTCCCGGCGTCGTCCAGCAGGACGAGGGGCCGATACGCGGACGCGCAATCCAGGGGGCGGCCCGCCTTTTCTATGAGGCAAAGCCGCCCAAGCTTCCAAGGCTTCGGGAATTGTCCGACCGTAAGACACCGGTCGAACAGCTCCCGAAGCCACCCCCCTAGGTATAGTGAAATTCCTGTGGCCAGTTTAGTTGCATAGGGACCACTGCCTTATTTAGTAGTGGTGAGACGGTGTTTTGAACGGTGTGACACTCGGCCGCTGCACAAGCGATAGTATTGTCAGCTGTCGAAGGAATGTCGCTGTTCGATCGACTGTGTGAGATTGTGACGACCGCTGTTGCCACAAGCGAACGATTGATACTGTACTAATATATTACACGACCACTTATTCAATTTAAAATCGATATATACATATAATAAAAATAGAAATTAGACTTCTTTACATTTTACATTTACAAAAATATTGCAAGGGACTAAAGACTATTTCTTGCGTGACACATTCCGTGTTGACCCGTAGCCTGAAGATCAAATTTAGCGTGTACGACCGGTGGTAAACGTGGCATAGAACGTGTTAAATACATTTATAACATTTTTACTAATAAGTACTAAGTTTCTCTTACGAATTCAACAAAGTAATCATAGTGTATACTTGAGTAAAATTTGTTTTTTGTTTCATTTCAAACTGTTTAATCTATCGAATGTATAGTGATATGTAGGTAACATATATATCCTTTAGTCTTACCCAAAACCAAATACCATATCTTCCTTATATACATATATAACTCCTGTTAAACAGTTAGACTGATTTGGTTGAAATTTTTGTGTGTGTTCAGGTGGATTCAAGAACGGTTTAGATTCACAATTGGAATCGATAGGTGGCGCTGCGGTTGATATTTAGGATTTTTTTGTATTATCAAGGCAGGACAAGATCCGTCTGCCACGCTAGTTTAATATAAGGTTATTAAACTTTCATGATTTGAATAAAAGCAGGCGTTCAGTAATGTGTAAAGTGAGGGCAAGCGGTATGGCGTGCATGAGCAGGAAAGGAGACGTAGACGGATCACATTGTTTATAAAGAAATTTTGTAAGCAAGTGTACTTTTGATTTTAATTTTAATATATTTTTCCTCTGCTGTACACAAAAACCATTGTTAAGCAAATAAACAGCGCAGACGAAGTCACAGTTATCAGATAGTAAAATATATTTATAACAAAATATTAAAAAGTGCCTTCGGATAAACAGATAAAATAAATATTAAAACAATAATTACAATGATCGTAAATGATCACTAATTTCGTAGGTATTTTGTATGAACGTTACTAACACAATGTAACCGTTAAAACAATATTTATCCCGGTTGCTGTGATTAAAATCTCGTAGCAAAATTGAAATGTTTTTATCAATATATTCATTGTATTAATTCACGATATACTTTTTAATTTTTGCTTAGTCATTATAAACTATTTGATTGTTAATAATTTATAAGATCGTTCAGAAATCATCGTCTTGTTTCATGTAACAAGAAAAAATGATTCGCAAAATGTGATAAGCATCCAAAGCATCGCATCAACATCCTACTCTGTTTCTTCTGCATATCAATGATATGTTGCCTTTAGGCCATATACCATCCATGGGTGCTATTACAGCAAGCCTTCTTGCAGTCGGTGAGAAACAGAAAAGAGACTTTCCACTACAGAACTACACGGGCGGGTACGCGTCTCCACAGATTCACAGTAGCAACCATCCCGGCAAGAACGAAGAAGTTCGAAAATTCATATCTTTGTCGTACTGTGAAGATGTGGAATAGCCTCCCAGCCAGTGTGTTCCCTTCCTCTTATGACATGGGGTCCTTCAAACGAGGCGTGAAAAGGCACATGTGCAGGTCGGCATGATAGCGACGACTGCCGTTGTTATTTAACACCAACGGTCACCGTTACTTATGGACTGTACTGTACTTTCCATCAGGTACCGTACAGTCACTTTGCCGAACCAGTTAAAAAAAAAAAGATTGAACTCGACCGGTCCTTGCATCTCATATCAACATGGGGAGCAAGCAATTTGGTCGAGTTTAATGCTAACAAAACACAGGTGTGCGCGTTTACCTGCAAAACATCTCCATTTACCCCTCTTCCTGCTCTCCAGAACGTCTCGTTCGCAATGCGAGACAGCCTCAATATCTTAGATATAGATATTCACAACGCCCTCAATCTCGGGAGCGTCATCTCCTCTGCATCTCGGAGGTTCGGAATCCTGAACAGGGTGCGAAGGTTTTCCACGCCTGATCAGCTATACCTCCTTTATAAGGTACAAGTTCGGCGTTGTGTGGAATATTGTTCGCAACTCTGGGACGGTTCAGCCAAATACCTACTAGATGCCCTGGACAGGTTGCAGAGACGGGCTGTCCGCATTGTTAACGATTCAGACATTACACACATTACGGTAAACGCTATCTGGGCACGAACTAAAAAGTTTGCAACTTCTTATTTCCGCCTTACCGTGAAGATGTGGAACAATCTTCCGGCCAGTGTGTTCCCTCATTCCTATAATATGGGGTCCTTAAAGCGTAACATGAAGAGTCATTTATGCAGGCCGGCATGAAAGCGGCGACCGGCGATGGATAGGGTGTCACTCGGTGGTCGCCATTGTTTTTGGGTTGTACTGTGCTTATCATCAGGCACATAACAGTCATTTTGCCGTGCTATAATAATAAAAAAACTCTTTAATAGCCTTTTGACATCAGAAGCCGCTTATATGGCGCTTAAATTCGCAATCCGACAAATCGGTAATATGCTTTGGGACTGTGTTGTAAACTATTCCCTAAAAAACTATTACTGCTGTTAATGAGTCTGAAACATGGGACAACAGTTTCTAGTATTTAGATCACGCCGGTTTTTTACGAAATCCAACTTTACAAAGATTTTGCGGGCATACATTAAGTGGCATGACTATTTTATCATTTCATTACTTCCTTTCACGCCTCAACCAATCATAATAATCACAGAGGACATACCACTAATCCAGATATACAGCACGGATCCTGAGGTATACATCAAATGTACATTAACACAAACTAAGTCGCGAGCAAATGCTAGTCATATTATAAAACAAAGTCGACTGCCACGACTGTCTGTCTGTTCGCTATAAACTCAAAACCTACTGAGCGGATTTCCACGCGGTTTTCACCAGTAGATAAAGTGATTTATGAGGAAGGTTTAGGTATATAATTTGTCTAGGGTTTTTTTTTATTATCAGGGCGGGACATCGTCCGACAGGCCCGCTAGTTACATAGTATAAAATTAAGTCTTAGATCTTTTAAATTATTCAACGGATTTTAATACACTTTTTAGCAAATAGAAAGAGACGGAGCGAGAAAAATAATCAAAAATATCGTATCTTACTTTAGTTATCATAATCCGATTGTAAACGTTATAGATTTGGATATTTCTCCACTCGAAAATGATAATTAAAAGATGCGATCAATGTGAAGCATGTATGTGAATCGTAAGCAATGTCTTAATGAAACAATATGATTTCACAGATATACCCGCAGTTCAGCGCGCATTTTTTAAAATTGTATTAAATAAATATAAAATTGTGAGACCATGTACAATTATAGAAATGCTCTTTAAAAACAATTGTAAGTACGACACACACGGCACTTACAACATGTAACGTATACATTAAATATATAAAGACTAACAGTGCATCAAATGAGGTTTATCATCAGCAACATATTTAGAACCTTAACCCACCATAAAACTACCTCAGTGGCCACTTATAAGGAACTAATGAAACAATGACCCATATTGTCAATAAGTAATACGTTTAGGGTATAATATCTTATTAGAAAGACCCCTTCTATCTTCCAAATTACTATTAATAATTATAATGTTGAATTGTAAATAATGAATGAGCTGTCGTCTTGCATAAATATAAATCAAGATATAAAATTGTATCCCTGTCTAAGCAGTTTTTTTTCTTTATTATTTAAATAGTGCTCATTGAACTCAATACAATAAATAATCTTATATGTTACTATGGTTACTGAATTATGTAGACGAAAGCGCGGTAAATAAAACGAAACGGTCGCCAAAACGACCAAAAAGATAATATCATTCAGAATATATACAGATATATGTATTTCAATTATATTTATTCCTGGAGACCAGTATAACGCACGTATTACGCACATGTTTACAGTGACCATACTTTTGCTAAATTTCATGCGGATGAAGTCGCGGGGAACAGCTAATCTAAAATAGAATAACCTAAATTATTTCTTATTTGGTCAGCTGTCTGTCAGTGAAAGTCCCGTGAAAATCGGTCCAATCGTTTTGGAGATAGCATTGCGGGCGAAGCCACGGTTAACAGTTAGTCTAAATTATAATAGACTAAATTACTTGTTATAGTGTCCTCTATCTGCCGGTGAAAATCCTGTGAAAATCGGTACAACCGTTTTGGAGATAGCATTGCGGTCGAAGCCGCGGTTAACAGCTAGTCTTATTTAGAGTAACCCGCAGTAATTTCAACTATCTGCTAGTGAAATTCCGTTTAAAATCGGTCCAGTCGTTTCGCAGGTTACCCGGAACAAACAAACAAGCTGACAGACAGACAAACCAAATTTTAAAAAATTACATTTTTGTTATCAGTAGCGTGTATACTTTCATACCTAATGATTAAAAAAATGTTAATTTGATATTACATACAGACACTTCGATTTTATTATAAGTATAGATACACACATATTATCCCCAATATAAAGACTCCTCGATGGTATATTTATCTCTAAAAGATAACCCACAGTAACCATTTTTACCTTTTTTTACAAAAATGATTATTTCACCAAACTATTTCATACAATACAATACTATTACTTATACAATTAAATACATTACATACGTTGTACACGCCATACAGATCAAAACTGCCCTTAATAATATTTCATTAAAATTAATATCTACATTGCACCCATACGAAGCTAGAGCGGGTCGCTAGTTAAATATAATTTTACGATAATAAACAACGCAGACGAACTCGCGAATATCAGTAAGTTTAACATAATTTTATTTTTAAATACAATTTTCATTCAAAATACGCTCAAGTGCAATATTCTCACGTAATATCATAAAAGGCGCTATTTCTCACTTAAAGATAATGTCTTAGAGCAGACAGCTGAGCTAAAGGGCTGTCTTATTAGCCTAGCGCTCGTCCCAGCCAGACCACCGCGGGAGAGAAGTTTTGATATGTCATGTTTTGCTCAAGGACATTTGTTACTGTTCTAAATACTAAGATTACACCTAAACAGTCCGAGTACTTAAGGAATTACGTGGGTTATAAATGTTTTGTCTCAAGTATTTTATTATCTGAGAAGGTTGGAATCATTAAAGTGTTTACTAACATTTTGAGAATTCCGTTTGAATTTATTCTGGTTCTGATTTTGTGTTTAAGAGGTTGTGGTTGCGGTTTTAGTTTTTTTTTATATAATAGGTGGCAAACGAACAGGTGGGTCACCTGATGTTAAGTGATCACCACCGTCCATGGACACTAACAACACCAGAGGGGTCGCAAGTGCATTGTCACCCTTTGGGGGGATGGGTTAGAGGAGGGAGAAGGAGAGGAGAGAGGAGAGGGGTGGGGAGATGAGCCTCCGGCACTCTCACTGACCGAACGAAACGCAACGATGCAAGCACGATTACTTCACGTCGGTTTTCTATGAGAGGATGGTACTACCCCGGACGAGCCGACCCATTCATGCTGAAACCAGTAATAGCTTCAACGTAGCTCTACCCCCATCAAAAATGAGTGAATTAAGGTGTCACTGCTGCTACCATGTTGAGAGTTGTCGGTTCCAATCTCCTACAGGAGGATAATTAAGTGATGATGGCTTAAAGCTTGGAGTGTTCGGATACAGTGTCGTTCAGCGTAATTTCAAATCTTAGCGCATGAGCCGAGACCGAAGGAAAATATCGTGATCAAATCATATCACGGTGGTAGTGCTTTTTCTAAGCCACTTTGGGTGGTCCCAAGAAAGTATATCGACAAATAACTATCTATAGGTATGTTCCGGCAATTGCATTTGAGGACCAGTCCACATATAGGTGTAGCGTACTTACAATAGATCGCGACGTCATTTAACACTTTGACTGCCACACTGTAATCACATGTGTCTTTTAGGACGCCATGGACGAATTTTACAATTGTATAAAGGCTTAGTGTTCCATTTACTAATGACCACCGCGGCACCGTGGTGTTACAAGACAAACCGTGGCCGATCATGTTAGACCAACGTGGCAGTCGAAGTGTTAACACCAAGAGAGATGTGATCATAAGCTATATCTTATAATGAATATCCTAAAACCAACTACGAACAATTCCGATAATTATAGTTCTATGTCGATACGATCAATAGTCTGATTGAGCCTCCCAGGAACAGTATTTTCATTACTATGTTTATTATAATTGATTCGTATTTAGACCTATAAATTTCTTGCGACTAGTTCATCGCAAAGCGTCGTTAAGTTTTGCATGGGATTACGATTCATAAATTAATATTATACTAGTGGGCTAGACGGACGTTTTCCCGCCCTGATATGAAAAAAACCTTAACAAATTATATACCTAAACCTTCCTCATGAATTACATTATCTACGGATGAAAACCGCATGAAAATCCGTTCAGTAGTTTTTGATTTTATCGCGAACAGACAGACAGGCGTGGTAGAGAACTTTGTTTTAAAATGTGTAATGATAATGGTGTATTGTTTTTTGTTTTATAAAATGGACACCAATAGAAATATTCATACATTTCCGATGCATTTTTCCCGCGCGTGGCTAGACCACAACGAAGGGATGATATTTGATAGCGTGTTCGGACATATCGTCGATAAACATAGATTCAAATGCTTGCAACTCAGTCGGAGCTTCCGATGAAGGAAAAATGAAGTCGTAGCATGGTGGTAGGGTTTTTTTTAAGTCCGCCCCAGTAGCTACGACCATCAAGTTGAAAACCTTTCGCCAAGCATCTGTTGGTGTACTCCGGGAGCAGCACTTGAGAGTCGGTCCCCTCCAGGTTTGGCGTGTTTACAATATTAGACCATGTAATCATTTAACATTCGATAATATTGTTATCAAACGGTAAAATCTATAAAGTACAAATGTGGGAATGAATAAACAATAATAAACATATTTCATTGCATATTTTAAATATTTGTGTCTACATTTGATCTGTAAATTGAAAGACGGCTCAAATGACTCGTATCCGTTTGTATGGTATTTTTATTTAAAAAGTCAAAGTTTAATGACATGTGTTTTTTTGAGATGTCAGCGGTGAACAATAAAGATTATAAGAAAACTTGTAAACTGTGTAAAGACGAATTAAAGATTGTTTCTCCAGATTCCACTGTGTTCTCAATAATCCCACATAAATATAGCAGAGTGAACCAAGCTATATCACTACATAGTATAAAACAAAGTCGCTTTCTCTGTCCCTATATCCCTATGTATACTTAAATCTTTAAAACTACGTAACGGATTTTGATGCGTTTTTTTAATGTATAGAGTGATTGAAGAGGAAGGTTTATATGCATAATAACATACATTAAATAGTAGAGAAATACTGTTATTTTTGAGGTTTCTAATGTGATGTCAATAATTACATAACCGATTCGATGCAGACGAAGTTGCACGGGTCAGCTAGTATTTTATATTTAAAAAAGTAAAAAAATAAAAAAAATCGCACGTTCTAACTACATAAAATAATAGTTGGTTAAATTAGAAAAAATTACGTTAAAATTTGAATTTCATTCCCCGTACCATATGCCTTATTGAGCATTAATACCCGCTGATCGATCTAAGACGGATACACTTCGAAATACTTGATCAGCGAGATATAGAAAACATTAACCGTAACAGCGGTTCCTTATAAGGTTTGTAGGGTAAAATCAAGGTTAAGTGTGAAAAAAGTTAAAAATACCAATATCTAAAGGGAATGCTTTCACCAAAGCTCTTATTACGCTAGTCATTCAATTTGATTGATTCAAATAATGAATCGTAGTACATAAAGGAGCTAAAATGATTATCACTTTGTTACACAACAATAAAATTACATTATGTATCTTCTGTATTGTTTAGAGGAAAAAATAATAGCACGTGCGTCTATAGTTACGTGGGCGGTAATCTCGAATCACGGTACGAACAAACACAATCTATTTGAAGCATAAATTAAACAAATCAATCGTACGGGCCTAGCATACTTGCTGTCGCGCCGTTGATAAAGCCGCGTTTCTCAATTCTGAATTACCGCCTCTAACTTTACCGACATATATACTCTAGTTTTCACGTTATTATATATGTTAGACGTATATAACTAGTCTGGCCATAAATATTGTTACATAAAAACTTTTCTTTGCCACTTTTTAATTATTTTGAATTTGGAATTTCGATATTGCGCCATATCACATATTTTTTTGTGTTCATTATCAAATTAACATATGAAATGGTGTGTTAAAGAAAATAGGATTGCAATGATCGCTTTGCACAAAGTGCGTATGGAACCGTCGGTCATATTCCAGACAAATCAAAAGCTTTTCATCGAGTCTCTTAAAAAATCTTTGGAGCAAGCAGTGGGGAAATTTCCTTTGGAAACAGTGCGTAAATCCATAGATTCGTGGCTAAACAGATTAAAGCCAAAGGTGGCCATTTCGAATAGAATATTTTTTGCTGAGACTAATAAATTTGTAGGTATAAATTTTAATAATATTACATTACTTATTACACATTATAACTTATGACCGGACTAGGTATATGACTACTTATTTTTATGTTTCACTCAAGCACTAAAAACAGTATTTTTTTAAGCGCTAAGAACAATAACGACGAGTATGCACAATCTAATTTTGATCAAGAATTAGTCGTATTTAAGTGATACTAGTGGGCGCCCAGTGGTCGACATTCGACCATAGTTCATTGATTTTTTTAAGTTTGAATTTTATTAGGGTTAATATCATTGTTGAATGAAGACTGAAAAACGGTAATTGGAACGTAAGAGTAAAATAATACATACAGTCGAGCATTGCCACCTCTTTCGCAACCTTTTTTGAAGTTCTTTATTGACAGATG
Source organism: Antheraea pernyi (assembly GCA_015888305.1). Taxonomy (NCBI): domain Eukaryota; kingdom Metazoa; phylum Arthropoda; class Insecta; order Lepidoptera; family Saturniidae; genus Antheraea; species Antheraea pernyi. The sequence goes on from MU160960.1 coordinate 31,994, forward strand.
TCAAAATGTCTTTTTTATTTACATGTGTGTATAATATAATATGTTGTAGATTAATGTACTTCTAATGCATTTTATATAAAATAGCTTTCTGCACTTCTCCTCCATATAAGCTTTAATTATGCCAAGTTTCACGTTCATCCATTCGCGCATTTCTCTCAAAAAGGGATACAAACTTTGGGCTTCACGTATTAATATATACACCAATATTCATAAATTATAATGTATTTGATAACAAAAAAGAGCGAGCCTAATGCTACTCCCGTATCTGCGAAACGAAGCTTCGACTACTTGTCGCGCTAAAATTAACGTCAAAAAACATTCCGATAAATGTGCAGATTAAACGTTGCCACACTTGTATCTTTCCAATGACTCGACATTAGCGTCCGCTAAATTCGTTTGATGTGTGTAAAAACCGCCAGCCCAGTTATCGTGCTGCGTCTATAGTCACGCAGCCCGATAGTTCGTAACGTATGACGATAACGTCTTCCCGCATTTAGTGTGACCATAGACAAAACTTCGTGCCGATACACGCAGGTATGGGAGTTCCATTACAGTAGTCGCATATGATGTGTAACTTCTGACATGTTATCCTACTATTAAATTGAGATGAAATATATGCGATGTCAATTTATTCGTCATATTATTGATCGAAGATATTCTAAGCATGAAAGTATATATAATTGTATATTAAAGGGCGCAAGTTTAATTCGAATCGTGATAAATACGCAATAGTAACATAAATCCCGAATAAAAAATTTATCGTTTCGATTAAAAATGATTTTTTATCGAATATAATCATATAATTATACACATCTTTAAAATCCAGGAAACTATTTTTTTTGACATCTGTAATACAGTTGAACACTAGTACAGATGTCAACAATAATTACTATTGGTACGATGATAATACATAGGTTATTCAATTAAATTCAGTGTCATAGATTAAGTAACTATCTTTGTCATTTGCTTTGTTTTTAATAAATATTATTATTATTATATATTATAATCACAATGAAAAATTATACTGACAGCGACAGGAATTAACCCAAAAGTAGTGGCAGTCCGGTGAAGCTGTTAAGACCTTGCTAGGTCAATAGCGTAGTCAGTTCGAAAAAAAAATCTAAAGTATTACCCTTTAAGTATGGACGACATTTTTTCTTAACACTACTCTGGACGTGGAGTCTCACAGTAATATGCACACCAACACATTTTTTTTGGGGTAATTTGATATAAGATTGCTTTAAAACTGATTAAATATTAAAGTTATGGGATTTAGCAATAAAATAACATGATTTCATAATCAACCTTTATTAAAAAAAAAATATAGAAATTAAAAAATTATGGCACTTTTAATTTAAATCTACTTAGGTTACATTTTTAGGTACTGAAGACAGCCAAACTTATTCCTATAACAAAATTAGTATTATTTCTCAATATATAAAACCCCAAAAACACTAAATAACTACTTAAGGTAACAAATTTCGACAACAGTCTAATAATCCGGTCTCCGGTCAATATTTTGATGGTCAATACTTACGTGATATACGGAGACGCAACCTTCTCCCTCGTTGGTAGTTTTACAACTAAAACAAAAGCTACTGAGCCGCTCAATTGCGGGGAGTGGGGGGAAGTAGGTGAAACTAAGAAGACGAAAACATCGAGTAACCTGTGAGACTCCACGTCCAAACTTAAAGGTTAACAATATCCGAACTAAAATATTTATTCGAATAATTCCATATTACTTCCTCGTATTGCTTAAGAATGATGGACTTTATCAGACGCTTAATACTAATGATAATTATTAATATAGTTTACATATTATATAAATAAACTTCAGATTTTATAGAAAACACTGTATAGCTGCAGAAGAGTTCACAGCTGATTCTATATGCCATCCGTGCGCGCTCCGGGTCAAATCAAATATCGCACGCTTTTTTTTTTATAGTAGCACGACAAAATGACTGCACATTGCCTGATAGTAAGCACAGTACAATCCAAAAACAATGGCGATCACCGAGTGACACACTGTCCATCGCCGGTCGGCGCTGTCATGTCGGCCTGCGAAAAGCTGGATATGCACAGGCTGATCCCGAAACGCGACCCAAAGAAGCGAATCACTATGACGGGCTTTTTCGCCTTATACATGGTGGTTGCGACCCAGTCATGCTATAAAACCCTACCACCCCGCTATCGTCATTGCCTCGTTCGTTATTCAGCAGAGTGCAGCACGTGCGGGTGAGGTTGTCTTGGATGTCTCAAGTCTTAGATGTTATTTGACACCCCTTACACCCCAAACACTTCCCACACTTCCCACAAATCACTCCCAAAAAAAATATATATCAAAAGAGAGGAAATATGTTACACATTAACAATTGTAGACCGTAACTCTTTAACAAGTTAAATTATAAAATGTAAGCATGCTTGATTCTCCAATAAAAAACCAATATATGCGTGAATATCCTAACTAATAAATCCGAATAGGACATGGTTGGTTGTTACGCTTTTACTTCTTAACTATTCAAGCGATCATCATGACATGTTTCTTACGAAGTACCAGGGGCACAGAAAAGGACATAAAGTACCTTTAATGCAAAATCCTAATAAATACATTTTTCAACACACTTGCTCATAAAGTGACTCTAATATCACCGCAATTAGGCACATAATGACACCTGTAATCAAACTGTTACTTTTTCATTGCTATTATTCACAGGTGAGTTATAGAATTTTTTTTTTATTTTATTGATCGAGTTGCTTTGTTCTTAAAAAACTTTCGATACAAAAAAGATAATGATCAATAGAACAAATAAATTAATGTATTACTATTGCTTGCTCATTTCATACAACTTCGTATTTAAATAGATAATTTCAACTTGTACGTGTTTAATAAATAAAACTTTCACTCAAATATGACTTTTGTTTTCTCTGTAATAAAGAAAACTTTAAATTCCCCATTTTATACGTGGCTAAAACGCTATGTATGCAGAAAGCCAAAAAAAAGATACCTCATTTCTTTAGTCTATGACCGATCGCCATTGTTAGATGCGCGCGCAAACTGATTAATTTTTCCCGCCATAGCGAAAAAAAAATCACAACTCGTTTTCACTGTTGAAATTATAGTTTTCTATATACTGGACATAGTTTCAAAAGAACTTCAGCGACATTGCTGGCTAATTCAGGAGCTGATATAATGACTTTGAAGCGTCATGGTTGGTGGCGATCTACGCTGCGCGATAATACGTAGAATATTCCATACAAAACAAGAAGGAAATTTGTGCAAAAATCACAAAAAGAATTAGACTTGATTCTGAGGCACATCCTACTGGCGAAACGCCAAGTACATCCAATGATTGGATTTCACCTACCTACACAAATAATGAACCATCTCAAATAATAATGAACCATCTCAAATAACAATAGAACATGAAAGTATTTCAATAAATAATCTATCTGATAAAACCGCCATGCCATCAAAAACAGTTAATTATAATTTTACTAACTGCTCATTTACTAATTGTTTCTCTAAATAAACTTTTTATGTACTAAATAAAATGATTTATTATTATTATTTTCTTCACAAGTGTGTTGAAAAACGTCGTATGATACACGTGTGTATTGGTGATTACCGTCCTCGGCTCTCTTAAGACCCTCACCTAACGGCTCGGGTCTCAATGGCGCCTCAGCGGTAATCACCAACATTACACACTTGTACCATAATGTACTATTGTTAAACTAAATATTCAACAGCAATGTAATAGAAATTTCGTTACTGTTACAAACTAAATTATAATATTGCGTATTGCATACAATATTACAAATATTATTACATCTATCATATGTTTGATATACACCGATTACGAACATTATTCGCTGTTGACCACGTAATGACGTAGATAATGATTCTGAATGGGAAACCTACATGAGATCGATCTAGCGAAATTAATGGAAAATAAAATTATTATCCTTGTAAATAATTACTTGTAACAATCTACGTTCAAATAATTACCCCATTATCCGATTCGTCATCGATTAACATAATCATCACAGACATAGAGGAGTATATTTATTTGTACTATCAGTGGGAGCACCTTTATATAAAGTAAAACGTTTTTTTTTTTTAAATATTCTATCAACGTCCGAAAATGGAAAGTGAAATATAATTAGTAATAGTGTTTACCCGAAGCATGACTTATATCCGAAGCCGAATATTCGGCTATCATCCTAACCGTAAACCACAATTGAAACCTATGTAATTAAGTAAAAAATTAGTTAGTCTTTAGTGTTTTCTTAGCTTTGTTGTTGTTTCTTAGCTTTGTTATTGATTTAGATTTAACATAAACTTCATTTAAATTACTCTTCCCAATTGGTAATACAGAAACTTACAAAAACGATAAAATATGCAAACAAATTCGGTTTTTAGTTTTTAATATCGTTGTATCAATGAATCTCGTTACTAAGGACTATCATAGGACGTAAACGAACAGGTGTGTCACCTGATGTTAAGTTATCACCACCGTCCGCAGACACTTGCCACACCAGAAGAGTCGCAAGTGCGTTGCCAGCCTGTGTTTGGGGGAGGGGATTAGGGTTATCCGGCCATCGCACTGACCGAACTAAACGCAACAATGCAAGCACTGTTACTTCACGTCAATGTTCTGCGAGAGGGTGGTACTACCCCGGGCGAGCCGACCCATTTATGCTGAAACCAGTAATAGTTTCAGCGTGGCTCTACCACCTCTTAAAAATGAATTTGCAAACAGTAACATAGACTCTTTTAGTATATATTGATTATCATCGATTATATAGTTAAACAATCTTTAACATCAGCATCTTTATCAAGGCTAAGGAGAGTAAAATCACATCACAGAATACCGACGTGAAGTAACAGTGCTTGCATTGTTGCGTTTAGTTCGGTCAGTGAGAGCGCCGGAGACCCACCTCCCCTCCCCTTTCACTTTCCCTTCCTTCCTCCCCAACACAGGTTGGCAACGCACATGTGACTTCCTTGGTGTTGCAAGTGTCCATGGACGGTGGTGATCACTTACATCAGGTAACCCACCCGTTCGTTTGCCTCCTATGGTATAAAAAAAATCCAACGCGGAATGAGGTTATCACTCGCCGTCTTTTATCCTTTATCAAGAAAATTCCAAATACTGGAAATAACTTTACCATATCAGTACAATAATTACTTGTTTAATTATAAGCGACTGAATTTAAGCCGAATGGTTTTCGATAGACCCCAGCTCTAACTCCATTTTTATCAATTTTTTGGCGAAATCGGCCAAAACCAAAACATGCCTCGGTCATTAATTGATTGTATCAACAAACAGTTTTACAAACCAAAAAACAACATGGAAGTACGTCAGCTACACCTATTTCTGTAACAACATAGCAGTACTGGCGCTGCAATCTGAAGGGTTTAGTAAGAAAAGGGCTAAGGTTTAGTCAACAATTTACTAAAGGCTCTTTATTGTAGTCTCCAAGGGTAGACACCTATTAATGGTTCATCACAGATAGAACATTGGTTTTTCTGAGGTTGGCTATAGTGAAAACTAGACGTCTGGTAGACTGCATGGCTGTGTTTACTACATATCATTAAAACGATAGGCATAAATTAAACATTACTGATTAATATTAAAGTGGTTAACCTCCTTTAACCTCTGGACAAAATAACACTCGTACATATTACGTTAAACAAAAACCTATGCAATATGATCGTGTTTGCGCGAATAAATCTGTATCGACCTTTTGACTCCTAATTTATCCAATGGACTGAGAGGACAATGGGGCAGCTGCTAATAGCAGTTTCAAGGATAAACAACGGTTACTATGTCGTATGTCGCCGACAGTATACGATCACTTAGCGATGTGTATCTACAATCTGCCATTTAGTTATAATATGAATGGGTTCCAATTAGGCAAATTAGACTAGGGTTCACACGTAGATATATTATTATTTTGAATCAACAAAATAATCGCCGTAACATGTACTTTATTCGCTTTTACACTGTCAAATTTTTCAAGCTTATTTACATTAAATGCTTATCCATATTGTTGAGTTAATATGAAAGATAGCTTGACAACCCTATACGATTTCAAGTACTTTCAAATCGATACAAACCGATGAATAGATACCGAACACGTTATCTGGTTTAGCACAAGGCAGATTAATGAATGGAACCGTATAACTTACATGGGGTACAGAATAATCGACACCGTAATCAGATCGCTATCTGTTCCGTCGATTTATACAGATCTACAGTAAATACTGTGTTTCCGGCTGTAATATTTGCTACCGATATTATATATCGAGGGACCGTTGTGTAAGGATCATAAAAATACTTAGTTACATCCTACATCCTAGTAAAATGAATAATATAGTAACATAGTTTATTCAATACATAGGTCCCTTCATTTATAAAAGTATCGTAATGCTGACTAAACTTTCTGACATTCATCAAAACTTTGAACTACAAATGTACTTTTTCTTTTACGTGGGGAAATCCCTTATGGATACACTACCCTCTCGGGGGAGAGGGTGGATTATGTCCGTCTCGCACGGACTAAAACCCCACGGTGTACGTCTACCGCTAAGTTGGCGCGGCACGAGATCTCTATAGACTTCATCGTGCCGCCCCAGCGGTTGGCCCAGCAGCGATATCGCTGCCGCCGGGCCTCGTCCTGTGAGGAGACAGCCGGGTACACACCGGCCGTCTCCTCCGTACGCCGGACCTGTGCACTAGGAAGATGGGCCCTCCGACCCATCTTCCGTAGGTCCGCAACTACAAATGTACTACAAGTTGTATATTTCAAAAAGGTTCAAACAAGAAACGCATACTGTTCGCGATGTCATCTCTTAATGCTACTCCCATACCTACGTGTATCACCACGTAGTTTTGTCTATGGTTATAAATGCAGATGTGGGAAGACAATATCGTCGTTTATGACGACAGTCGAAACATAAAAACTTGGCCCGCGGTTTTTACACACATCAAAGGAACTTGGAGACGCCAATTACGACTTAATGACAATGGTGTGTAAACGTTTTTAAATGTGTCTAAAATCCGAGGACCCAGTTATCGTGTTGTGTCTATTGTCACGTTGCCTGATAGTTCGTAACACGTAACGATGTGATTCCACAGCTGCATATATTGTGACCATAGACAAAATTTCGTGGCGATACATGCACTTATCAGAGATGGTTTTACAAAATACCTTCTATTTCTTACATAATAATTTAAGGTAGAGATGTGTAGGTGTTATTGTAAACCTACTCTGATAAGTGCATGTATATATAATACCAAACCCTATTCAATTAACTGTTTTATTAACCTTACGAATTTAATGGCGATTAAAATTGCGTTTTAGAATGTTTAATTTCAATACATTAGAAGATACTAGCTATGTCCGCGACTTTGTCTGCGTGGAAGCTAATGTAAAAAATAGTAATTAATAAAATCAACTCAATGTATTAAGTCCATTTATTATCTACTTTTCTCTCGTACTTACGCCGCGTCGTCATTAAAACTACAATAACTTTTGTTAGAGTGGACCGATTTTAATGAATCAAACACTAAGTTACTCCCGAGGATATGCTTTATAATCTTCTTAGGTTTTATTGTGAACCCAGTACTTTAGCAGTGATGCGTGATCATACAAACAGACAGACAGACAAACATTTCTAAAAATGTTTGAAATGTATTCTATTATTTATTCCTAGACACATGCAACAATTTTTTTCACAAAAAATCGAAAAGTACAGACACGTTAGATTTACATTGTTATTATACATATAGATTAAAAAAAATGTTGATTTCGGGACTAAACTGTTGTATGTATCCTAAACCCAGAGTAGGCTTCTTATTTTATATATAGTGAACAGAAATCAAAAAGCCATTAACAATTCTCGTATGCATATGAATTATGTGACGATGTGATGTGACGAAAACTATAGGTTATTAAGAAAAGAAAGAAATTTCAAAATTCTTACTTACCTTGTAACCTAATTGCATTGACAGCATGGCATACACCTAGCCAAGGCTTAGGGAGATCCAAAAATACTGCATGAGCTTTACCATTCAACTCTTCTCCGAATCCATCTTCAAGTACATCACGCTGTGTAGCCTAGAATATTTCTTAAATTTAATAACACTATTTATTCTGCTTTTCATGTAACACTGTATGAGCACTCAGTAAACAATATTTTACAATTGAAAATCAACACTTACAGTAATAAAATCATCCAAGCCATGATTCTTAAACTCTTCTTTGGCAATCGCTGTTCTCTCCTCATGAAAGTCGAAGGTGTAGACATGACCGGAAGGTCTTACACGTCTTATTAAAGCATGTGACAGAGATCCACTACCAGTGCCTGTGTATGATATATAGTATACAAAGATTTCTAATTACAATTACCAATAACTATACACAGTCCCTGGCCATATTATTAGACGCACCATAAGATCTTATATAAAACGTTAATTATCAGGTGATACTGTACAGATGTATTGTTTTTATGAGATACAATGTATATTTACTATATTATTAATAACGTAAGTATCTGTAAAAC
>MU160960.1:42681-56344 GCA_015888305.1 Antheraea pernyi
TAGACTGCATGGCTGTGTTTACTACATATCATTAAAACGATAGGCATAAATTAAACATTACTGATTAATATTAAAGTGGTTAACCTCCTTTAACCTCTGGACAAAAGAACACTCGTACATATTACGTTAAACAAAAACCTATGCAATATGATCGTGTTTGCGCGAATAAATCTGTATCGACCTTTTGACTCCTAATTTATCCAATGGACTGAGAGGACAATGGGGCAGCTGCTAATAGCAGTTTCAAGGATAAACAACGGTTACTATGTCGTATGTCGCCGACAGTATACGATCACTTAGCGATGTGTATCTACAATCTGCCACTTAGTTATAATATGAATGGGTTCCAATTAGGCAAATTAGACTAGGGTTCACACGTAGATATATTATTATTTTGAATCAACAAAATAATCGGCGTAACATGTACATTATTTGCTTTGACATTGTAACATTTTTCAAGCTTATTTACATTAAATGTTCATCCATCTTGTTGGGTTAATATGAAAGATAGCTTGACAACCCTATACGATCTCAAGTACTTTCAAATCGATACAAACTGATGAATAGATACCGAACACGTTATCTGGTTTAGCACAAGGCAGATTAATGAATGGAACCGTATAACTTACATGGGGTACAGAATAATCGACACCGTAATCAGATCGCTATCTGTTCCGTCGATTTATACAGATCTACAGTAAATACTGTGTTTCCGGCTGTAATATTTGCTACCGATATTATATATCGAGGGACCGTTGTGTAAGGATCATAAAAATACTTAGTTACATCCTAGTAAAATGAATAATATAGTAACATAGTTTATTCAATACAAAGGTCCCTTCATTTATAAAAATATCGTAATGCTGACTAAACTTTCTGACATTCATCAAAACTTTGAACTACAAATGTACTTTTTCTTTTACGTGGGGAAATCCCTTATGGATACACTACCCTCTCGGGGGAGAGGGTGGATTATGTCCGTCTCGCACGGACTAAAACCCCACGGTGTACGTCTACCGCTAAGTTGGCGCGGCACGAGATCTCTATAGACTTCATCGTGCCGCCCCAGCGGTTGGCCCAGCAGCGATATCGCTGCCGCCGGGCCTCGTCCTGTGAGGAGACAGCCGGTTACACACCGGCCGTCTCCTCCGTCCGCCGGACCTGTGCACTAGGAAGATGGGCCCCCGACCCATCTTCCCTAGGTCCGCAACTACAAATGTACTACGAAGTTGTATATTTCAAAAAGGTTCAAACAAGAAACGCATACTGTTCGCGATGTTATCTCTTAATGCTACTCCCATACCTACGTGTATCACCACATAGTTTTGTCTATGGTTATAAATGCAGATGTGGGAAGACAATATCGTCGTGTGTGACGATAGTCGAAACATAAAAATTGGGCCCGCGGTTTTTACACACATCAAAGGAACTTGGAGACGCCAATTACGACTTAATGACATTGGTGTGTAAACGTTTTTAAATGTGTCTAAAATCCCGAGGACCCAGTTATCGTGTTATGTATATTGTCACGCTGTCTTATAGTTCGTAACACGTAACGATAACGTGGTCCCACTTCTGCATATATTGTGATCATAGACAAAATTTCGTGGCGATACACGCAGCTATAAGAGTAGGTTTACAATAACACCTACACATTTCTACCTTAAATTATTATGTAAGAAATAGAAGGTATTTTGTAAAACCATTCTGACTAATATAATACTAAATCCTATTCAATTAAATGTTTTATTAACCTTAGGCATTTAATGACGATTAAAATTGCGTTTTAGAATGTTTAATTTCAATACATTAGAAGATACTAGCTATGTCCGCGACTTTGTCTGCGTGGAAGCTAATGTAAAAAATAGTGATTAATGAAGTCAACTCAATGTATTAAGTCCATTTATTATCTACTTTTCTCTCGTACTTACGCCGCGTCGTCATTAAAACTACAATAACTTTTGTTAGAGTGGACCGATTTTAATGAATCAAACACTAAGTTACTCCCGAGGATATGCTTTATAATCTTCTTAGGTTTTATTGTGAACCCAGTACTTTAGCAGTGATGCGTGATCATACAAACAGACAGACAGACAAACATTTCTAAAAATGTTTGAAATGTATTCTATTATTTATTCCTAGACACATGCAACAATTTTTTTCACAAAAAATCGAAAAGTACAGACACGTTAGATTTACATTGTTATTATACATATAGATTTAAAAAAATGTTGATTTCGGGACTAAACTGTTGTATGTATCCTAAACCCAGAGTAGGCTTCTTATTTTATATATAGTGAACAGAAATCAAAAAGCCATTAACAATTCTCGTATGCATATGAATTATGTGACGATGTGATGTGACGAAAACTATAGGTTATTAAGAAAAGAAAGAAATTTCAAAATTCTTACTTACCTTGTAACCTAATTGCATTGACAGCATGGCATACACCTAGCCAAGGCTTAGGGAGATCCAAAAATACTGCATGAGCTTTACCATTCAACTCTTCTCCGAATCCATCTTCAAGTACATCACGCTGTGTAGCCTAGAATATTTCTTAAATTTAATAACACTATTTATTCTGCTTTTCATGTAACACTGTATGAGCACTCAGTAAACAATATTTTACAATTGAAAATCAACACTTACAGTAATAAAATCATCCAAGCCATGATTCTTAAACTCTTCTTTGGCAATCGCTGTTCTCTCCTCATGAAAGTCGAAGGTGTAGACATGACCGGAAGGTCTTACACGTCTTATTAAAGCATGTGACAGAGATCCACTACCAGTGCCTGTGTATGATATATAGTATACAAAGATTTCTAATTACAATTACCAATAACTATACACAGTCCCTGGCCATATTATTAGACGCACCATAAGATCTTATATAAAACGTTAATTATCAGGTGATACTGTACAGATGTATTGTTTTTATGAGATACAATGTATATTTACTATATTATTAATAACGTAAGTATCTGTAAAACTAATAAAACATCGTCATTATAGAAAAAATATGTATTTATTAACTCTCGAAAAAAATGAAGAAAATGTAATGAAAACATAATATTTTGTTGAGAGCTATGTGAGCTTTAATTCTGCGCGGCATGCCATCAATGCAAGACTGTATTGTATTCTGCATTTGAGGATGATGATTCCAAACATGAATAATCTTTGCTAAGAGCTGAGTTTTGTTTGTAATCACCACTTTATTAAATAAATACTAATCAACCTTTAAATATAACATAACTTAACTTTAACTTCGTCGAAAACATGTATTTTGTAAAAAAAAAACAACATCACCACTTTATTAAATAAATACTAATCAACCTTTAAATATAACATAACTTAACTTTAACTTCGTCGAAAACATGTATTTTGTAAAAAAAAAAACAACGGTGCATCTAATAATTTGGCCAGGGACTGTAGATTAAAAAACATATGTAATCAAAAATCATTTATAAAAGCAAACATAATTGGCTGGTTTGGAAACAATATGTCAATTTTATCTTAATATATGATTAGAATGTTCTATCAATATATATGAAATATCAATAGAATATCCTCCTTATTTTGTACTGAAATAGGGACATATATTTGATGTATCCTACTTTCATTTACATTTTATATTTTAACTAGCGGACCCGGCAGACTATGTCCCACCCTGATTATTTTTTGAGAAATTATACATTAAAACGTTCCACATGAATCACTCTAGCCACTGATGAAAACCACATGAAAATCTGTTTAATAGTTTTTGAGTTTATCGTGAACAGACAGAGCTGTAGGGGACTTTGTTTTATACTATGTAATGGCTAGTGGGTCCGGCGGACACTGTCCTGCTCTGTCAAAAAACCTTGACAAATTATATACATAAACCTTTCTCGGGAAACACTTATCTATTGGTGAATACCGCATGAATATCTGTTCGGTGGTTTTTGAGTTTATCACGAACAGACAGACAGACAGATGTGGCAGAGGACTTTATTTTATACTATGTAATGATAGCTAATATGTGTAATCTAGAACATTTGTTGAGGTTGTTAAAAAAATGAACCATTAAGCAAGTTAATCAGCAAGGGTTGTATTTCAGTACTAGTAGTGCCCGCGACTTCATCCATATGGTACCTTAAGTATAAAACAGCGATTAATAAAGTCATCTAAATGTATTAAGTCCATTCACTTATCTACTTTTCTCTAGTACTTAAGTCGCATCATCATTAAAAGTACAATAACTTTCTATAGATCTAACCGTTTTTAATGAAACAAAGACAAGATATTACTTGAAAATATGCTTTATGATTATTTTGAACAGGTTTATTCAGGAAAGCAGTATTTTAGTAGTGATAGATGTTTATACAAACAAACAGACATGACATTTTCAAAATTGATGGAAATTTATTTTATTACTTTTTCCTGGACACACCTGCATCAATATTTTTTACAAAAATCGAAAAAACTACAGACACATACATTTGCATTCTCTTTATATGTATAGATAGATAGAATGGCTAATTTCTGACTTACCAGCCTCTATGACAATACATCCCGGCACCAAGTCCAATTGCAACAAAATCATGCTTATGTCTGGAGTGTATATGATTTGGGTACGGTGAGGTAAGGTCAATGACCAGAGTTCTGGAGTTGGTTGCAGAATGTGTGCCCATCCTTTTGATAGTTCCACCTAAATCATACTAACTGTTGATTATAAGGCTAGAGTGTAAGACAGATTGCAATAATTTTTGCATGTACTTTTAAATTAGACTTGTAATGGAACTACAAGTCTACTAATTTCTGACTTAGATGTTTGAATTTATGCATTAAAAAAAAATCCTTTAATAAAATGTTGGGTTGGCATTAGAAATTCGCATCACGACTTTGGGGTTGTTAAGGGCTGATTTTTATAGGGGTTGGATAACCCTTTCAAAAGACCCCCCTCACCCGCAGAAACACATAGCTTTTTTTTATTTGTGTTTGTCAGTCCCTCACTCGCCTCTCTGGCCCCCCCTCCCCCCCCCTCATCCCTTATTTCAGGATTCGAATTTCTAATGCAGCTCCGGATAAAAAAAAATTACTTCAATGCTTAATGAACATGAAGAGATCATAATCTAATATTTTTAAAACTGGATTATTTTTTACATAGTAAAACTTAAACTTACCATGCTTCCATACTCTACATCAATAAGATTCTTAACCTTCAAAGCCCCATATGATGTTTGAAAAACATTTGGAATACTTTGGCCGGTCTTATTTTTTATTTCTGGTTGTACTTCTATTGCGTAAACATTGTTACTCAAATATAAAATTACTGTATCACCAATCTCAACTTTTTCTTTATAATTTCTAAAACTCATTATTTTTTATCAATAAAACTTCAGCAAAGTTTTACACTTTGTAACCGTTCACGTATTAGCAACTCGAATGAGTATATAATGTCGGGAAAATTGTATTATTATACACAAATGCAACAATACTTTGCAGCATGAGGATTATTATTGAAATTTAGAATATTTACCAACAAATGTCACTTCAATCTTTTACGTTTTATTCCTTAGAACATTTGAATATACCTTACCACAAACTATTATAATAGTTTTTTATTATATATCAGTAGTTTACGTTACTTAATTGAGTTGTATAAATAATAACAAATTTGTTTTATAAATCATTACTAATTGCGAAAAAATAAAATTTAATTTTTATTTTTACAATAATAAAACGTTGAACGATGCGAAAGGGTTTACTCGTTCCATATTACACACGAAATCAGTGGATCATACAACTATTTTTTTTAGTTTAAAACTTATGGCTTTTCTATTTGGAAACCACGAATTGTAAGAAGAAATGGGTATTATACCTGATGTACAAAATTAAGTTTCTTTTCTTTTCATGTTTACGTTACCAGTTTTACGGTAAGTTGTATATAATTCTGACTATCTTGCCAGAATTGAAACGTTCGTGATGTCAATAGTGTCAGCTGTCAAGTTCAAGTGGCACAGTTTCTGATAGTGGATTATAGTTGTTGATATACTTTATGAAATTAATTTGTATATTAACCATTTGCTGTGTACGTTGTGCAGGTGTATCTAATTTCAAGAATGACTTACATGTCTGTTATTTGTTCTAGACATTGATTTTATTTTGGACGTCATTTATTACCAATAATAATGGATGCATCAAAAATTACTAGTAAAACTAGTTCACTAAAAGCATTAATATTGAAAGCATGGCGGGAACGATGGACTGACATTCAATGGGGCATCAACATCAAAACTATACTTCCTAGAGGTGTTAGTGGAGACCTGTATAACCTGGCAGATTGTATTCTACAACAGGCTATGGTTGGTTGTGGAGCGAATCAATTAGTAATATCTTATTTAAAACATTCGTTAGCCTCTCATTTAGTCTCATATGCCGCAGTCTTACAGAGAATCTCTAAATTTGATGCATTTCACAAACCGCACTGTATTATAAGTCTATTGGAATTTCTAGAAAGTTTCTTGGACATTATAACATGTAGAGGTAAAATGGAAGAGGAAGTATTGGCATATTCTGTGTCGTCAATAATCCTATGGCTTTTACAAGTGTATTATTATGCTCTAAGCAAGTACCCAACGTCGAACATCCAGAGTCAAGATTTACTTGAAAAATCAACGTCTTTACTAAATTCTATTGTCAATACAGATTTTCTCATTGCAATGTTCTATTTGGCCAAACAAAATGACCCGGACGAATATAATGAAGTAAAGAATAAATGTCAGGAAATAACAGGCTTTATGATGATGAACACACAGTTTAAAGCGCCAGTAACTATTCATGAAACATTACAAAAAATTTGCAATATGGATATAGATAAAATAGCTCCGTTAAACAATAAAACTGAGGCAGTGACACATTGCTTACAAGCTTTGATCGCTATAGATGTTCTTGCAAATCCTAGTTCTGATCTACATCAAATTTCCAGTCAACTCCTTATGATACAAAGGATTAAGAACTACTCATTATCTCGGCTCTATTTTGAGCTCATTAGAGCTTGTTTTATTTCTCTTAACGACTCTAGTAAGGATGCTTCAAAGCAAGCACTGTGGGCGGCTTTTACTTTCCTTAAAATACCACAAGTTTTAAATTATTTACACAACATGTGTGGTACAAGTAACAAAGACAGTGAATATTCTGTTGAATTAGTTGAAGCTTATGAAAAGTTACTACAATGTGCACCTCTTTTAGATATTGTTGATATAAAAAATTCATGTAATAGTATCATATCACTAATTGAACCTTCAGTTAAATCTAATGTGCTATCTGAGAGTCATTTGGCATATTTTAAACAAAAAAGAGAAAACAAAGATATGAAGTTACAAAAATTGGAGCCGACTGGTCTTCAGGGTTCAGTACCATCTTTTATTACCTGCGCTGAACCAACATTGGCTGGAATATTAAAAACTATGGGTGGTGACTTTCACAAAACACAAGAATCTTTATATACAATGCTTTGCCAAATAGTTGGTTGCACAACTCTAGATGCAATACTAGCTGTAGCTACAGTTGAGGGTAAATTGAAGCTATTTGTCTCACGGTTAATAAAGTTTAATGAATTTGCATTATTTGCTGCTAGTGAAAAAGGTGCACCGCATTCCAAGGTGTACATATTTGATATATCATTTCTACTGTTATGCTCAATTGTACAGGATTATGGGGCAGATGCAGTATTAGAGGAGAATGGTGACTCATTTTTTGAGAAATGGGTGAGAGATTGTATGGTTTATAAAGGGGTACATAAGTCGCCAGATCAAATCCTGCAAAAGTGTGATTCTCAACTTGTTGATATTTTTATTAATCACTTGAGCGCTCCGGAATTTGATTTCAAAAATACTAATATAAAACCTCATGACCTCTGCATGAATGTTAGTGGAGCTATAAAGGAAGTCTTATTTGCTTGGGAGCAAGGTTCACTTTCGGCATCTGAGGTCAAACTAATGTTGGATTCTTTAAGGCAAAAAATGGCTTCATTAGCTGTTTGTGCTTCAGTGTGGTTATGCTCATATATTAATGTGGTTCATCAGGATGCATTTCTAAAGCCCATCAATATGGTTCAGCAATTTTTGACGCAGCCTAGTGAAGTTGAGCTGACACAGTTGGAAAATTTCAAGGAACGATTAACATTCATGTACAAAATTATAAGGAAAATGCAATATGATGTCCATCCTCCTTCGGTACCAAAAACAAAAGGCTTAGTTTTGTCACATAATATAATTTCTCGTCAGCCAATATTGGAACAGCTACAAACAGTATGGGAAGATGTCAAACAAAGAGGATATCTATATATTGATGCAACACATGTTATTCAAAACCTTTTAAATACTACAGGGCCTGTGTGGTTTGTAACAAATCTGGTGAAGGAAACACTTAAATTTCGTTATCAAGAAGACCTTGACAGATCTGTGGATATAGTGTTGGCCATGTTTCACTTGGATATTGAGAAATGTACAGAAGCATTATTGCTACATGTTTTACCTCAATACTTATATAATGCTAAATTATGCGATGATCTAGTGGAGCCACAATCAACTATGCTAGCTAAACTATCAGTATATTGCATTTATGCTACTCTTGAACATATTATTTCAAATAAAGTACCAACATCCAGAAAGAGACGTCACGATGACTCTGAAGACATGGATACAGTGTGCTCTTCTAGTAAAGTTAGAAGACTTAATGATAATACCTCTGATGGAAGTATGTACTACTTACATTCACAAAGTAATTCTGATGCTGTATTAAAAGAACCACTACTTTCCGCTCTGGACACACTGTATACCTCATTCTCACAGTTGGCAGGAAAAAATGGTGATGTCACTCCTCAAACACATTTCATATTGCAATTTTTCATATACATAGTTCAATGTGGACAGGATAGAACACAATTGGTTTTGCAGAAGATGCCTAATGAACTTATAACCACGTTAATAAAAGCTCTTCCAGATAGTTTTAATATAAGTTTAATACTTAGATTATATGATATGTCCACCCCTTATGGAAGAAAAGACACTGCCAGAGATCTGTGTTTGCTTAGAAATATGCGCCTTAGGCCTGATTAATTTATGTTGCTTTTTGACTGTTTATGTGTAGTTATAATTATCTACATTTTGTAATTAATCATTGCAGTAAGTAATAATAAATATTTTTAATAATTTTCTGTTTTTATTTTTACCAGCATTAAGTGCCATTGAAATTATTATTGTTAGCAACAGTCTCTTTCACAGGTGTGTTTATGATACTGTAAGTTTGATTATTCAAAGTAGTACAAATAATGTACATATACCTCAAAAGATATAACTGATGAGCAAAAATAATTATTGATTTATTAGCACAATTTTTTTTGTATTGTTGCAAAAGTTGCAATTATAAGTTATATATTTGAATCTAGTGTAATTAGACACATTGTCAAATTGTAAAATCTGATAAATATTGAAAACATGATTTAAAATAACATCATTTATTACACTAGATTTAAATGTTAAGTCTTTGTAAATTGAGAAGAGAATATTATCATCAACACCAGCGGGCAGCCCACATATAACGAAATCCGATATAACGTACGAAAGTACGAACGATAACTGTTCTATTATTACGCTTTTGTAATAATTTTGAAGACATTTTATATGTAGTTACAATTTTCATATCCAAGTTTTTTGACGATAAAAGCGACTTGAGAGATTTATTTGTCAAAGGTATCCAACAAAGTCCTTTCGCCTATCGTAACCTTGCTAGGTCCATAGCGTAGACTGTTCGAGAAAAAAAATACTATCGCCTCAATTATAGGATGGGGTAGGTAGAAAACAAGGACCAAAGAAAAATAAGTTTCAAAGTTTTTCTGTATAATATTTATCTTTACTCTTCAAAACACATTGAACAAAATAGTATTCATTGTTTACTAAATAATCCTGCTAAAATAAAATTAATATACCTATTTCGTTTTTACATAAGTACATTCTTATTCTATTTGTACAAATTTAAATATTTAAAACTAAGTAATACGTGTTCGTACTTGGACGGAATAAGTTGCTTTATCAATATATACATACATTTGATCTTGATAATATTTATTTTGAATAATTGATTTGGAATATTACAACAAATAATAGTATAGATTATGTAGTAGGTAAGTAAGAATGCTTTATGTGTATCAAAAATTTTGTATATAAAAAGTTGTGATTATTGATATTTAAATAATACTGTATGAAAGAAAAATCAACAATATTAAAATGTTTTTTCTTTATATCTTAAAATGTTGGATCTGTGTTTTTAATATTTAACTAATAACTTTAGAGCAACAACAGAGTAAAACAAATTTCTTAAAACTAAAATGACACCAAGTATAGGACATCTTCATAAGTTTTCTATTGGAAATACATTTTATCTATTCAATACTTATATCTATTTACACAAATATTACACTTTTCGTATACATATTATATTACACATTGAATGTGATCGATAACTGATATGTTATACTCTTATTGTTACATTTTGAATGGAATAAATTTTTATTTACAGTACAATGGTAAGTAATAGCCTAGAAAAAACTTACAAACACAAAGATCACAGGAGAGTTCCAGAACTTTTACATACCTATATATAATTATGAAGCATAATACAGGGTAACAAAGTATTTTAATTAATTATAGGAAAATAACAATAGGTATATTATAATGCAGGCTTTTTGGCATCCGGCGAGTCGGGATGTGGACGATCTAGAAAACGAATAAATATGGTTTAGAACCATACAGAAGTAAATAATCCTATAAGCATTTTTTTGTGAGCTTCATTTTATTTATAATAATTACATTATATAACTCTAATCTATAAATCATAATATAAATCTATAGCTTCTATGTGTTTTGTGAAATAGAGTGTAAATTCTATATAGCGTAACTTACGGGACTGCTCATTTAATATATTGAAAGTTGTTAAATGAAGAAAAGAAATATTAATACTATTTTTAGGGTAAACCAACCAAAGTTAAGTAATTTCAACGTTTAGGGAGTTTGTCGTTAATCGAGTGGCAGGCATTAAATGAAGTTTACACTGTATTATAAATTAAAATGATCTGTGCAAACATGGAGAGATTATAAAATACAATACATAATGCAGACATTCATTAAGCAGATGTACCGGTTTTTATATGCCATGATTTTTGACAACATTTTGGAATCATTGAATTCATTCATGGAAGTCATTGTACATTGTATGTCTTATTACCTCAATGATGTACTTAGTATTTATACATACAGAATTCAAAGAAAAAGTATAAGCTAAAATTTTCTAAGAAATATTGAAATACTTACCTATCTGCCTTCGAAGAATATCTTCCCTTGTATTATAAGCTGGCGGTGGAATGCTGACCCTCATTGGTAAATTTAATCTATTTGGATTACAATTCTCATCTATTGGACTCGGTTCACTGTTAGCAAATGATGTCCGCTGACTCCTATTCCATGTTTGTTGGTAGGAACTTTCTGTAGTTATTGTATTACATCTATTAGTGTGAGGAACATATTGTTCTGGTGACCAGTCGAACACAAACGTTTGGCTATAATTATTATGTGTGTACGCGGTAGGTGTTCCGGTCGGTGTTGGAGGTGTGGTCGTCACATAAGGACTCAAATCCTGTGAACAGACATCAGGAACTTTCTGCAATGCCGATTCTGACCACGTCGGACTGGGATTCCACTGGTCTACCATATCAGTTTCAGTTAGATTAAAGTTTTTGGATCCCGGTCTTCTACTGGCTATCGAACCTGTTGATACCGCTATCAAAGTATCCCCAGATATCACAGTTGATGGAGTACATCGAGGGGATAGGTTAGACACGGGCGTGTTCGATTTCTCATCTGAATTCTTTCCTTTCCGTTTTGCGTTAGGTTGTATTCTGATATCCTCTATCCGTATATTGTGGTACCTGGAGAAGGAATCTGATATTAAACATGAGCAATTTCAACATAAGGTTAATTTTATATAGTCAATTGTTGGCTAGGACATGATAATAGAGTAGTCTTTCTAATCCGGCACTTAAGTAGTCCAATGCATCCATTAATCCGGCACCCTATACATTCCTCACCCCTCCCTACTTTCCTTACGTGCTTGCGCACCGATACCAGTATAACGTACAAAAATTCTATACAATTCAATAATTCGACACCCCTTGTTTGTCAATAGTACCTGATTACTGAGACTACTGTAATTGTTATTGAGTGTTCAGTGTAACACCCGCTTAGGGCTTGACTGACGCGCAACCTATTTATTTATTTTTTGCAATTTTTGAGACTACCAATAATGAAAGCTTGTTCATTATTCCGGATACCCTGTTCTCAAGGGATCGGTATCTGCATGAACAAGTGCCCTTAGATGTGTCACGTTCCGGTATAAGATGGGATCTTTCCAGCAGTCAAGTGGAATATTAGGGTGGGATTACATTCTCAAGTGCAGTGGTTAGGCTATAGGTAATGTCTGGTTTACTACCATCCTTTTAGCTCTTACCATCCTTTACTGTCATCCCTTGTCGCCTGTTATGGCGGTAGTGGGCAACCATGGGGTTTTTAGTCCATGTGGAGTCGGACATAACCCACTCTCTCCCCCGGGAGGGTGGCGTATACATAAAGGATTTCCCCATTTAAAAAAAAAGTTTGTGATAATATGAGGCTTGTAGGATCGACTGGTAATCTGATCATGGATATCGATATTGATTTTAGATGAAATTGTGCTTACTGTCTTAAAGATTATTGCCCCTTTGTTGTTCTTGTCTATTTTTTAATCCAACTAAAATTAAAACATTAAATCAGGAAAATTAGTGAAAATCGAATACCTGCTTTCTTGTAGGGATACAGAATAATCCACCGGTCCATTGTCAGGCCTCTCGTAAGTGTAATGCATTGGAGCTAAGTGCGGAGAGACATGAGTGATATGAGGTTGAAGACCAGGATTTGGCAACATGACCGGCTGGCTCCCGTTGATGCAGACAGGCGGTGCTGTTGTATATTGCATGACCGGTGGGTAAACTTGGAGGTCTGGTGGTGGAGGACCGTACATTCGAGTTGCCGCCTCGTATGCCAATCCATAGTGAAGCTTCGATTGAACAGCGTAGTAGTGGTAAAGCCAAGGATTGGCCTTCATAACTACAGCTTCTTGTTCACTGTTAGCAAACAAATAATTTCATTTGAAACTATATAATAAACAATTATTATATATAACTTAGGTGGTATTAACTAGTTCTTATTCCTGTACACCCAGAATACCCCTGACTCTACTCCATTGAACAAATCCATCCAAAGGTTGCCTGGAAATAATTGCTAATAGCAATGAGGCCGCCCATTGTACCAATAACAAAACGTCAAATGTTTTTGAAATGAATGTACATATATAATTGGTGTACAATAAAGTTAAAATAAATAAATAAAATTATTATGTTAATGATAGTCATACTATTTAAAATATATCTACTGAGAATAAAGATGGACGCATATGTATTTGTTTGGGTCACGACCCCGTGTAACTTTTTTATAGTCTTTCATTTCATTTTAAAACATAACTAATTTTCAGTAAATCTCCCGACAAAATGGGCTCATGTATCGACTCGGTCAATATTAGACAATACAGCTG
>MU160961.1:11643-46201 GCA_015888305.1 Antheraea pernyi
GTATCACAGGTTTAAAATCGGTAATTTTGTTCAAAATATGATATTATTTGTTAGTTTAAAGCTTAAAATATAACTTATTCAACATGTATTTAGCGAAAGTAAGATACTCCGGCCGTTAAATTGCTTTTTCGGGTATTATTTTTACATCTTTTGAATACACTGTGGCATGTGAAACGGGCTTACATTGGCTGTGTTTCAAACAAACTAAACAAAATAAGGGCACACATTTAAAGTGAGCTCTTATTTACCGAGACGTATTTTTCGTGTCGACCCTTTATCTATTTATTGTTGATCGATGACAGCACCAATAGAAATGCCTTAACAGTTTCACCGGACTACTAGATAGAGCGCGAATAGGTTATTTCTCGTATACAAGCTTTATTTTGGTACATTGAAATATGTAATAGACTAATGCAGGGGTTCCTAAACTTTAAAGATAACGGAATACCAATCAAATACCTTTTATTTTATCGAACCCCATATCAAATGGCTACAAAATCAACACATAAACTTATCTAAAGACTTTTTTAAAAGAAATGTGTAATATAATTCATACATATTATTATCGCATTGTCTCTGGCTAGGTGCGCTGCTGGGCCTAGGGCCATACATAGTTCGGGCTGAATGCTTACTAACTACCTACCTATTTACATAAAAGTAATGAATCCTCGTCATCACATATTTTGTACTATTTCCAAATAATATAATTTTAGCTGAACTCTGCTGACTATTCTACGGAACCCCAGTTTGAGTTTGAGAAGCCCTGGTCTAATGTACCAGATAAAAATGAGGTTATAGTTTTCGTGCCTGTCTATCTCCAGTCTGTTATGCAGGAAATAAGTAGTTTTTTTATTACTATTTATATCTTTCTTATACAACTTTATATTTTTATCCATATACCTATTTTTATTCACAATGTTTAGTTTTTTAGGTACTTTCATATTAAACGCACCACGCACGCCAACCACTGCCGCGGCCGGCTCGCGTTATCTTTTTCACAAGTCTAACCTAACCAAACCGAGGCGAAACTGTTATGTTTTAACTTAAAAATCATCAAGTTGGTAATATACAAAATGGTACTTACGTATTAACGGCAACACAGTGCCTGCCTTTATTTCACGTTCAACTTTTTTTTATTTTTACATTATGTTTTTACTTAAGTATTTTACTTATAAAGGGTTTGTGTTCTATGTAGTCGTAGCATGTGTGGTATACAACAGTATAATGTAAACTGATAAGTTATAATTAAACTAATGTTCAAAGATTAATTAAATAAACTAGGACATGCTTTCAAAGAGAATAAGGATATACCTTGCGGTAATTAAAGTTATCTCGCGTTTCATGATATTATTTACTTCGATAATTAATTTTTAAAAATCAATTCTAGAGAGAGACGAGCTTCTTAGCATTCCATGGATTCACCGTGCGGGTGCCGGGTCCATCGTGTAGCCGAGGGAGAAACTCAGAGCAGTTCCCAGGACTTGCGAACCCAGGTGTAGGTTTAAGGAGGCCCCCTTTAAGATGCGTATCAACGCTCACCTTCACTGCTCGAGTTTCCCGCCCTGCCTGACCAAATGTGGTAGTAACCTGTTAGTGCAGCCTTTGATACTCATTCTAAAATAGAACTTACTGCAGTTCTCGACAGGCCAAGGTCCTTTAGAAGGTTAAATGTTAATATTATAAACATGATTATGAGTTTTTATAGAGTTTATGAGTTTTAGAAAAGATTTTATCGAGAACGCAGTACTTTAACAGTGATGCGACTTCATATAGGCAGACAGACAGACAGACAGACATTTCTAAAAATGATTGAAATGTATTTTATTACTTATACCTAAACGCCTGCAACATTTTTTTTACAAAAACCTACAGGTACAGACACGCTAGACTTACATTTTTATTATATCTATTGTGGACAGCGAGCATTTAGTGACATTCGATGGGCACATTATAGAAAATATCAGAGACGTGAAATTTATCACGGCTTAATTTTCTGTGTTATTGTCTAGTACGTAGAAACTCGCAGTGTGTTAGCGATAAGTATTTACATGAACATTGACAAACGATTGAACACACGATTTATTAGGGATAAGTATTGTTGTAACTTGTACAAAATGTAATAAAAACAAAATGAGTGCCACAACGCACAAAACGGACTTGGCCATGTACGAGCGTTGGGGTCATTCATCATACGGGCGCTTCCTAAGGGGTCTCGGTCGTGCTGATATCGTTATCTAAAGCGGGCCACACTCATAGATTATGTTTTTTGACGCATCACAGTTGCGAGATCTTTAAACAAGGAATACGAACTCGTCAACAACAGTAATTTTTATCGGAATAGTCACTGGGTAGACTCCGATCGATAGAGTCTAATCGGAATAGTGACACAATAAGGGGTGTGTAAGTAAGGGGACAGTGTAAGGGGTGTCGAATAACATCTAAGACTTGAGACACCCAAGCCAACCTCACATGCACGTGGTGCACCTTGCTGGATAACGAACGAGGCAATGGCGAAAGCGGGCTGGTAGGGTTTTACAGCCTGACTGGGTCGCAACTACCATGTATATGGCGAAAAAGCCCGTCATAGTGATTCGCTGCTGCGGGTCGCGTTTCGGGATCAGCCTGTGCATATCCAGCTTGTCGCAGGCCGGCATGACAGCGGCGACCGACGATGGATAATGTGTCACTTGTTGGTCGCCGTTGTTCTTGGATTGTACTGTGCTTACCATCGGGCACAGTGCGGTCATTTTGCTGAGCTACAATAAAAAAAAAACAACAATAGAGTTTGATAAAACCAGACATCAAGATCGACAGATAGTTCGAGAGGGTGGTTCAAGATAGGAGATACGCAGCGATTATTATACGACAAGCCACAAGCAACGAGTCAACGAGCTGTATTATGCTACTTGTATTGTACGATTAGAAGGAACATCTCTTGATCTTTCGAGTCTAATACTGAGAGCTTCGATTCCACAAGACCTTGCATAAATATAACATATTATACAAATAATGCGGATAAAGGTGATTTACAACCACCTCACATATATTGGCAATAATATGTCTAGATAAGAAGATATAGACTCTTGGTGACGTAGTATAAAACATAATAGTTTCTCGCGTCTTTGTATTCTTAATTTTTTGTAGACTATACGCTAGATTATCACGAGGATTTCACTTGGAGAGTATTTTCCAGAAGGCTTATATCGATATTAAAGTATTGTAGGAATAGGTATAACAAATCTTACGTCACGTCACGGCACAAAGCTATTTGCATAGTATTTCTACATACTCATATCAAGCAAGCGGAGACTACAGAATTCTATGAATGTTTTCTTTACATTGTTATTATACATATGTTGAATATTTCGTGGAATCTGATCCAACAGTTTTGTTACTCGTGTTACATACAATGATTTCGACATTGTGAAACCTGTCAGCAAGCAACTAATTGGATACGATATTGGAATCTAATTTATTTTAGACATATAGTGTTTGTTATTTTATATAATTAATAGGATTATAATGGAGATGCGTATAATATACGAACTTTATATAAATTGAAAACATGATTTAAAATGTTTATTTAGGGGCAATGTAAAATTTAATAGCAATCTACATAGATACACAATTGCGTGTCAAACCACGTTTAAGCTAACAGAATGGCGAGAGATACCATGTGTAATATTACACGAACCATTTTGAGCTATGTCATAAACCAATTTATGTCGTTATAAATAAATTTCAGAACTGACCATTGAACTTGGCACCCATTTAGAAGTTGAAGTCAACAATCAAAGCATATAATATTGAACTTGGCTCTTATACTACATTTATGTTTTTGAAGAGATAAGGTCTAGCAGCATCTAGTAGGAGGCCGATCATAAGAAAAAAGAATTAGGGGGTGTAAGGGTCGAATAACATAAGACTTGAGACACCCAAGCCAACCTCACCTGCACGTGGTGCACCCTGCTGAATAACGAACGAGGCAATGGCGAAAGCGGGGTGGTAGGGCTTTACAGCCTGACTGGGACGCAACCACCATGTATATGGCAAAAAAGCCCGTCGTAGTGATTCACTTCTGCGGGTCGCGTTTCGGGATCAGCCTGTGCGTATCCAGGTTTTCGCAGGACGGCATGACAGCGGCAACCGGCAATGGATAGTGTGTCACTCGGTGGTCGCCATTGTTTTTGGATTGTACTGTGCTTACCATCAAGCATATTGCAGTCATTTTGCCGTGCTGCAATAAAAAAAACGTCCTCAATTATAGGTGTAATTATAGGCGTAGTTAGTTCGAAATAAAATTAGATCTTCAAAGAAATTTGCAGATTGTTCCCTCTATTTTCGATGTGTTTGTCTGACGAAATGTGGCTGGGTTAAACAGACTGTTGAAAACACCGGTTCTCGTCCGATCACCAAGTTAAGCAATGTTGAGCGCGGTCAGTACTTGAGTGGGTGACCGCTTGAACCACTTTTTACCTTAGGTTTTTTTTTTCATCACTTGTATATTTTGTAACGTCACTGATCTTATAGAGATTGATGTATTTTTGTTTTTTTAATGTTTCCCTGTAATACAAAAGTTTCACTTCTATCGTATGTCTTTAGGACACACCCTGTTTTTGTAATTATTTTTTTTGTTATGATAGAGAGACATTCGCGTGATATTTGTACGTATATGATTATATATTTGTGTGAAAGGGGATTATTTGTGACACAATATTGATAGGGGATTCGCAGTAAATGTTGGAGGCTGACATAGCGTGACAAAAGGAGAGGATCTATAAAGTTAAAATACTGCAAGACGTATTTTGTGATGCAACTGACCCTAAGCAAGTCCATAGCAAAATAAAAACGATATGATTTCTATATGTAAATAGTGATTAGCAGGCCTTTTTCATACTATAATTATTATTTAAGCAAACTAAAAAAGTTGGATGTTTCACTAACATATGTTTAGCATATCGGGTTAATTTTTAGTTTGTTCTACATGTACCATTCTAAGAAATTCTGCTAATCCATTTAAATTTTTTTTCCGACTGACTATGCTATTGACCTAGTAAGGTCTTAACAGCTTCACCGGACTACTAAGGCGAGCGCTTAAGACACTCAGCCGATTTTATTTGACAACTAGCTCAAGGGTTCACGGCACACCTCGGCTTGGGCTGTTGCCTGATACATGCAATTCGCGACCTATCTGAGCTACTAACCTAAGCTAAGTTAACTATTCATACATATATGAGTTGTTGAAACATATATGTGTACCCAGCATACATACCTCAGCAACTCTTATATATATTTCGTATCGGATAATTTTCTAAACTATTTCAGTTTGATAATGGAAAAAATAAAACCCTTCCACTTGCATGTGAAGCGTGTATGCATGCACGTGTGTGGAGGTGATATGTGTGACGTTGTCGCAGTGATGTAAGAGGAATCCGTTTAAACACTCCATAGCAATGATATTAAAACTAAAAGAACTCATTGCTCTATAGCCAATAAGATGTCATTACAGCTCTTACAAAAAACAAGGCCTTTTTTAATGGCCACACATCACCGTGCTCAACGCGTCGCCATCATATTCCATGACAGATATAATTATCATTGACAATTGTAATCTATATAGTCTATGTAATCATTGCTATGTACAGTACCTTCCTTCTTGGAGAATAAATCGTCATACTCTAACCTTGTTTCTATTTCCATACCCTCGGTAAAAATATAAAATAATCATTTAAATACAAAATCATGTAGTTTAAGCGATCTATAGACTACAACCCCGAAACCGCTATACACTTTTATATTAAACGCACTTAACGTAAGTGCTTTATTATGGTATTCTTTTTATTATAACTTAACAATCATTTAATTGTCAAGTAAATTCGATACATAGGTACTTAAAGTCAGAGAAAAATATATAAAATATACGTTTTACAATAAGTCAACCTAAAGTGGATTAGAACTAACAATAAGGGATATGAATTATGATATGTGACAAAAACTCTCGAGATAGTTCTCACAAAGAGGTCGCCACTTAAAATACTGAAACCATCACCCGTACATGTAAAGTGAAAAAATCGCCCACTCGATTATAGCAGTAATGTTTTCAATAGTGAAGATTTGTGACCAAAGTAGGAAAAACGAAAAAAACTTTACTGTTTGTTTCTTATGTTATCTATCGTAAAATGTGTTTCATAAATTATGGCGAAACCTACGGCGAAAAGAAGTAAAAGGTAATATGACTGAATTTTTAATAGTAAGCCCAGTCACATATAATTACTCGGTAGTTCGAATTTTGTAATATTTAAGAAGTGCTTAAAATTAATAATCGACTGATTTTCTATATATTCTGTGAGGTGTTAAATATTTATGGTGGTAAAGCCACGTTGAAACTATTACTGGTTTCAGCATGAATGGGTCGGCTCGTCCGGGGTAGTACCACCCTCTCATAGAAAACCGACGTGAAGTAACAGTGCTTGCGTTGTTGCGTTTCGTTCGTTCAGTGAGAGCGCCGGAGGCCCACCTCCCCTCTCCTGGCTCCTCTCCCACTCCCCTAACCCCTAATCCTTCCCCCCAAAGGGTAGCAAACACACTTGCGACTCCTCTGGTGTTGTTTGTGTCCATGGACGGTGGTGATCACTTAACATCAGGTGACCCACCTGTTCGTTTGCCACCAATTATATACATAAAAAAAGACTTTTATTTTGATCTCCAAAAACAGTTAACGTTCCAAATGTACACCAGTTAGTTTTCTAGATATCTATAATCCTACATAATTTATTATTGAGCTTGGGAAAATAAACTATTTTACAATGTTCGGTTACTATCGAGTAAATTGAATATTCCCATCTAAAACTAGCAAAATTGGTGTAAAATCACTAACACTTTTTATGTCGTATGTACTTCTGTTCGATACTATAATATTATATCAGTTTAGGACGTTCATTAAAATAGCCATAAATAATTTTTATGGCAGGATATATAGGTATATAATAATACATTTGAGTTATACTCTATAGTTGAGGTATACTCTAGAAATTTCATATTATTTTCAAAGTCTTCATTGCACAATACGTTTCATTAACATTTTAGCAAGGTAAGCATTACTAGAATTTCAGTCGGTGGTGTGTTTATATCAATGATGTTTATGCAATCAACGCGAATGCTTACTGGACATTCCGAGTATAAAAAATGTTTGTCGAATATGCATGAGGTCTGCACGTAGGGTTGTCACCTGTACTTTATGATAAAGTATTGTACATTATTTCAGGTAATTGTACTCTATACTTTATGAGAACAATAAAGTACACAAAAATACTTTATTTCGCATGATTTGATTTCTTGAACAGAAATAAAACGCCTCTGAATTTGATAAGCATTTGCTAAATATAGACTGTAAACATCCTGTGCAATTGTTTAGTAGAGATACTAATTTGATACAAACTGCAAAAGCAATAAAAACATGTTTTTAAACATAATAATAAAGAAAATAAATTGTACTTTATTTTTATAGTATGTACTTTTTTTCTTACCTATAATAATAATCATCGATGTACTTTAAGTGAAACGAAAAAAGGTGGCAACCCTATCTGCACGTGTGTTTCGCTTTAAAATAATTTGGCGCTCAATATTGTAATATGAAACCGAAGTATTGTTTCAATCCTTGGAAAGATTTTTCATTGCACTATCCCCCGGTGGGAAAGGTTTTTTTTAAACATTTGTTTCTGATTTTAGTGTATAATATATCTTACATCACTGCGACAACATTACACATATCACCTCCACACACGTGCACGCATACACGCTTACACATGCAGGTGGAAGGGTTTTATTTTTTTCCCCTTATCAAACTGAAATAGTTTAGAATATTATCCGATACGAAATATATATAAGGGTTGTTGAGGTATGTATGCTTGGTACACATATATGTTTCAACAACTCATATATGTATGAATAGTTAGCTTAGCTTAGATTAGCTCAGACAGGTCGCGAATTGCATGTATCAGGCAACAGCCAAAGCCGAGGTGTGCCGCGCACCCTTGAGCTAGTTGTCAAAGTAAAATCGGCTGAGTGCCTTAAGCGCTCGCCTTAGTAGTCCGGTGAAGCTGTTAAGACCTTGCTTGGTCAATAGAGTAGTCAGTTCGAAAAAAAAAAGTGTATAATATACATCAGGCCTCTTTCTTTTAACTGTCAACTTGTAGAGTTATGTTAAGTGGTTTAGTTTTTACGTGTATTAACTAATCTTGAATGGATTCTGGTGTAGTGTTATGGTCTTTTATCCAGGCAAATATAAAAGGCGACACAAAATTCCATAAGATTTTGTTTTAGGGTTATACATAATTATGTATTTAATTAACACACAAAACCACGATATTCTACACCAATCGTCTTTGATGTTTCATTTATTTAAAATTAAACAGACAAATGAGATCAGCGAAAACCCATTTTGTACGTAGGGTATGGATTTAATAATTTCTTGCTTTGTTTCCTTTTAGGGTTGCCTAAAAGCGTACTTGTAAAATTGCCGTGTATATAAGCACGCTAGTTATTTGTGATAAAAAATTGATTACA
This sequence comes from Antheraea pernyi, assembly GCA_015888305.1. Taxonomy (NCBI): domain Eukaryota; kingdom Metazoa; phylum Arthropoda; class Insecta; order Lepidoptera; family Saturniidae; genus Antheraea; species Antheraea pernyi. The sequence continues at coordinate 20,209 of MU160961.1, forward strand.
GAAAATATTCATCCTTGTATAGTTCTTCAATATTTGCACTTTCATATGGTATTTTAACCGACTTGGAAAAAGGAAGAGGTTACTATGTTCGGTTGTATGTATGGCATCGGTTTCAAATATAATTATTAGGTAGCGCAAATATCAATATTTATTATTTAATTTGTTTAATTTTATAATTCAGTTATTTTTCGCTTTTTAGTGCCTTATTAGTTTTTCACATCGAAAGCGGTTTTTATTTGTAAATATATTTTTTTTTATTCTTTATTAAACTGGCTACTTCTCTCCGGTTTAAAAAGCTACAGCAGTTACATCTAATAGTTAGTTCCAATATAAATCCTATTTTCCTGCATGGAACCGAGTTGAACATAAGTCAAAAAGGAATATCTTAACAGGATAAAAGTTCGTGAGAAAGGTGAACAACATGTCTTAAGAAATAAATGGTGTAGCAACATACATATCGACACCGTCCGTTGTATGTGTACTTACAACAACTCAGGTTAAAACGCAGACGCGATATTCCAGAAGACGGATTAAAATAACGACTTGTAAAACACACCGCTCAGATGACGACCACATGCTACCTGGTCGGACCCTAGTCCGGTGAAGCTGTTAAGACCTTGCTTGGTCAATAGCGTATTCAGTTCGAAAAAAAAAAGCTACCTGGTTGTAATTATAATATCACCGACAAACTGGACGCAATGCGGCCCCCGTCCACCAATTATCACCTCCTTCTCTTTGATTTATTATAAAATGTATCGACGTAAAAATCTTATCTATAAAATATGTAAATCCCCCTCCCCCTCACTCCTCCCTCCTCCTCTTCCTCCTTAATCCCACAAACACAGGCTGGCAACGCACTTACGATTCCCCTGGTGTTGCAAGTGTGATCACTTAACATCAGGTGACCCACATGTTCGTTTGCTTCCTATAAAATAAAAATAAAATAAAAAATGTTATCCAAATTATTACACTTCCTTAAGAAACCAATGACAAACTTTTTTGTTTGTTTTTCGAATTGACTATGCTATTGACCTAGCAAGGTCTTAACCACAGAGTACATTTGTATATAGGAGAAGTCTTAACAGCTCACCCAAAGAGTATAAATAAGTAATATAGGAACTCACCGGACTACTAAAGCGAGCGCTTAAGGAATTCAGCCGTGTACATGTTTATTTAAATACAAAATGTTATCTAACTTATTATTACGTCCTTAAGAAACCAATGACAAACATATTTTGAAGGACTGTTTACTTAATGGTGCCTTGAGTGCTAAAAATATACTTGAAGTGGATAGTGATAAAAAATATCAATAGAATATTGAAAGAAAAGGGCGTAAATTTAGTGTCAGTATTTGTTAAGAAAAAAAGTTCATCTGTAAATCTTGTATCTTTTACCAACCAATACCAATCTACCAACGTCCTACATTTAAAATATTAATAATATTCTCTATTACAAGTGCTTGCATATTTTTTATTGCAAGTGATGTTGTTCTTAATATTTTACCTTCACACAATAATAATTGACGCTGACACATCTCAAAGAAACTAGAAATTTTAGAATGTACTAGATATTTTGCCAACTGACAACTTTATTATGGCTACTTCTTGCTGAATAATGTGTATAATTATTGTAACAGTACCTATCATTTTAATTTATTTTATAAATGCCAAAGACAGAGCCATCTCTTAGCTCGTAAAGGTAATATAATTAATATCTATAGATATCTTGTCTGTTAGTTTATTTTATCGGATCTGATAATAATAAAAAATAATCAAATAGTATAATTCTAAATTATACTGTATTTAATGCATAATATGAATGTTCATAACCATAAAACGTAAAATGAAATATATTATTTGTGTTTAACGCCATCTTTACACTGTTCATGTGAACGTCCGTTGGAGCAATGTACATTTTGTTACTAGCTTTACAATACATTTCAATGGGCTATAGTTACAATGTAAAAAAAATAGATGGCGCAGAAATAAAAATTGTAAAAATAGATTGACTTAATTGTATTGGAATAATTCTTGATTTTTCTTGTTAAATTTACATGTTCTTACTTGACAGCAGGAGAGGAAAAATGAATTTCTCATTATTCTTACAACTTTCATGTGCTATTAACTTTTGTATTTATAACTATTTATATTTATTATTTATAACTAAATTATTGATTGCTTGAGTGATCGACGACATATTTTTATCCTAAAATTGTTTCCAAATAGGTACAATACTTTTATTATGATACCTAAGCGTATTCTAAAATCGTTTCTATTAAATCAGAGTTTCGACAAAATATTTATTTTCATACGAAGTGTCCAAAACCTAGTCGTTTATTAAAATTGTGATGATTGTATGCAGGTATTTATATATACTTTTAATTACTACCTTAGTATAGTTAATGTCTTACGGATCTTTTTAAAATTAATTAATATATAGATACTAAATAAAATAATAATTAACTTTAAAGTAAGGGAAATAAAAAATTAATCTGCTTAAAAAGCAATATTAAAGAACAATTGAATGATGAAATGATATTGAAATGATATTGTTTTTCATTTGGGATGACAACAAGTTTTTTAATTGTTTTCTCTATAATGATAATCTATAGATCTATAATGAGTTCATTATTTTAAAATAACATATTTTTTATGGAATCTAAAATGATATTCTCTGCTATTTTAAATCGCCAATATAAAACTTCTAACAATGTCCAAGCGACAAAAGAAAATCTGTATGCAGTGGAGTGGCTATATTCGCTAGATCAAAGGCAACAGGGAAAATTTGATTACAAAGCGAGTATTAGTTCGAAGATGTGACAAAATCGAAAGAAAATGCAGACATGCAATTTGAATTTTAAGAAATTACGGGCTGTCAGACCCTCGTCTCGTAAAGGGGTTCCATAAAGAGCCATGAATCATTGATTCTTATAAAGACATTTCGACAGGCGGCATTAGCCATGTCAGTCTCACCATAACACCTATGAGACAGGGCCGTAGCTAGGGTGGTGGTGAAGAGAATTTGTTTATAGTTTGAGATAAAAAAAACGTAGCGATAGGTATCTAAACTTTTCCGAGCATACCACAGTTTGTGACATACGAGGGCAGTTCAATTATGGTACATTTTTTACTTCCGCCCTACCTGTAATCAATGCTGCCCTACCTCAAATTCGACTCTAGCTACAGCCTTGCTATGAGATTGCAGGGTGGTAGGGTTCAGAAGCCCGACTGGGTCGCGACCACCATGCATATGGCGAAAAAGCCCGTCATAGTGATTCGCTTCTGCGGGTTGCGTTTCGGGATCAGCCTGTGCATATCCAGCTTTTTCCAGGTCGGCATGACAGCGGCGACCGGTGATGGATATTGTGTCACTCGGTAGTACCACCATTGTTTTTGGATTGTACTGGGCTTACCATCAGGCACAGTGCAGTCATTTTACCGTGCTATAATAAAAAAAATAAAGATAGAGTTAGAACTGCCTGAAGTCCATTGTCAACTAACATTGTTTTTTTTTCGTTGTCATTCATCATTTTTATTGTCATTTTTTTTTCATTGTCGGCTGAGGCTAAGATAGCTTTAGGATAAGGCCACGATACCTCATTCTAAGTTGCAAACAAATATGATTGAAATTGATATGCAGCTCCACGTCTAGATTCAGACGCTGTGTACAACTGACACCATGTGCTGCTATTAGGTGTTCTAAAACTCGGTGTAATGCAATATACTCGTACATAGACCACTAACATAATTATTGTAAGTATTATTATAAAAGATTTTAAGCTTTATGTTTGCATGATTTTGTTTCTATATTCTATAGTTCTCTATTATTATTATATATTCTATAGTTTTTTTTGTATATTCTATGAGTGATTTTTTGTTTTTTTACGTTTTACGTCTTAAATACTTAATCGATCGTCGTGAAATTTTGCTTGCACGCTTTCAAGGCACAAAAAGGAGCATTTACGTTTCGTGCAAAAAGAAATGTACTGTTCCCGAGTTATCGGCTATATTTAAATTAATACGAGCAAAACAGCGGGGAAAAGCCAGTCTTACACAAATAAAATGGTCGAGATTTACCGTCGTGCACGCTTTACTCATAAACGACTGTATAGAATTCGGTATTATTTTTTTATTAAATAAAAACATTATCACGATAGTTTCATTTAATATATTATAGTTATTAAAGTTTTATGAAACTACGATACTTAGAAGTACTGTTCGTTCAGTTTATAGAAAAATAAAGTGGTATGGCCTTTTATAAACAAAAAAGTACATTAACTGTTTTTTGGTCATAGCGTAAATTCTATAAACCTTGTATAGGCAGATTCAATATCGTTTGACATCACAGAGTGATAATTCAGATATAATTGAATCCGTCCGGGTGTCAACAGATTGTTCTGGAAATGATTTATCGGTTTCCGACATTCGCATATTATAACCGTATATTGTATTGTAACGTACAACTCATTTTAAGTTATCATTGGTATGAAATAGTGTATTAGATTCTCAAAATGCACACGAGATAATCAATTTTTACACGTATGTTAAGGTACTTATTGTGATACTAATAAATATATAGTGTATAAATAAAGAAAAGTATACATAAAAGTCAATACATATACTAGCGGGCCCGGCAGACGTTGTCCCGCCCTGATTATTAAAAAAAACACTTGACAAATTATACTAATGTTCCGCATGAATCACTCTACCCACTGGTGAAAACCGCATGAAAATCCGTTCAGTAGTTTTTGAGTTTATCGCGAACAGACAGACGCGGTGAGGGACTTTGTTTTATACTATGTAATGAAGCTGAACCTACTTGTCTAATTAATTTCTTTTGTGTGTAATTTTTAGAACGAGATTTGTGCGAGAAAACGTATTTGAAAAGTCATACGAAAAAGTGAATAAAAAATCTCCCTATAAAAAGTGAGCGATTGTGGAAACAAATAGGAAGATTTCAATTATTGATAGAATTGACAGATTGAAATACTGTTGTTCAATTTCTATTTTATTTAATTAAATAGTTTTTAGACACGAGTAAATTAACAATATTAGACTCAATAACAATAAAATATAGGCAGGCTAGATAGCGGCGAGTTATAGTTAAATGAATGGCATGTAACCATTTAAGGCAGCATTTTTGCTTCTTAGCGACCGCGACGTGCGACTGGGATTATTTAACTACGCGACCATGGTCGCCAGTCGAAGGCGACTGCTACTTGCCGATGTCAGCGACGGCGACTGGGCGACATCGCCACTCTTCCCGCAGTATTTATGGGTGACAGTTAGGAAAAAAGTTATACAGTAGTTATTAGAGGATGAAGAAGATGGTGATATTCTTATTATATTAATCTATGCCTCCGGAAAACAATCATGAATATTGACTCAATTTTCACATCACGTGAATAAGAGGGTTGCATTCAAATACTCATAAAATGACATTTAAATTATAAACGAAGAAAACGTCAGAAAATATTGTGACAACGCCGCTATTTTGATATGCGTCTCGACTGGGTCACGTGACGGCATTGCTTCCGATGCGACCGGGTCTCGTGACGGTTCTGTCTCCGATGCGACCGGGTCGCGGTCGCCACGCCGCGCCGCTCTCTAGCCACGCCCACCGGTCACGCGACGCGGTCGCCGGGCTTGTTTAGTACTCCATATAAATCTTTAACGTATCATTTGATTTATTTAATGTCCAAATACCGTTAAGACCACGTTCTGGGAGTATACAAATAAAATGACGTCTATATGTTTTGAGAGTTTATTAGCGACTAACTTAATAGATCGCGGTCGCAGCCGCGCTCTCTATATTTTCTGCACACACGTACATTTTATTTTCCATAGACATTTGTGACACTACATCAGCCCCCCTTTAAAAAAATAAATAACTTCACTGACTCTAATAACTTTCAAAAGTATAATTATTTTATCCAACAGAAGTATAAATTTACATCATCAACAACTTTAGTAGGTTAACAAAACATTGCTGAATATTCCATTTACTGCAATAACCATTTTCTGATGCAATACTGACACAATTTATATCTTTCGCAAATAAAATGATAAACAATTTTTATATAAAATTATCATACTAACTATCCAGAGAATAGTATTATTATATAAAAATTATTTTCATTATTACAACAATAGTATTATATTATTATATATATTCTTACTTAAAATACATAATATCAGAAGAACATTTTATTTTGCATAGACATTATTCGTGTCCCTACAAATCCATACTAAGCAATGGGTCGCGCGACCGCGACCCGCGGCCGCCTTCGGATTGGATTGCGGTCGCTAAAAACCGAATGCTACCTTTAGGTGTGTCATTTGCCAACCTATATAGTGGTTGATCAAACGGTGACAGAGTTTAGCAAGTTTATATACATGTATATATCAACATCCATTTTTATATACGTATAAAGATTTTGTTGTAATATCCCTTAATATATGCTACGCATAATCTGACGGAAGTACAATCGAGCGCAAACCACCAATAAATCTGATTTAGTAGCGATATATCACATTGGCGGCAGTTGAGCTGACTCGACGAGTCCTCGGATAATGACGTCATCCGCTCCCCGCGACCGACCGACGTACAATGTGAGCACAATACGTTCATTATGTTCTAACAGCTTGCTTACCATAGCACAGACTGCCTGCCGGCTAATGAAAACCGATAGTATTCAGCTGCTACGATAACATTTTCAGCACCAATATCTATTGTTTTATTTTATAGACACCTTGAAGGCACTTTAGTCAGCACCCAGCTTTTGTTTTCGCACGTTGGAGAGAAGGCCGAGACAGTCGGCTAAGTTTGGTTTTGTATATTTATCTTTAATTAACGTAGACATGTGCGAGAAAGAGAACATTTTACAAAACTGTAACAAACCGGTTTAAGCAGGCCATCTCACTCTTATCTCCGCCGTGTCAAATCAAATGCCGGGTAGTGTAGCTTTGTAAGTATTAAAATGAATTTATAGCCAGAATTACCGGTAGTGAATTGGTGTACGACTAATCAATTTTGCGAATGCAATCGCTGTTACGTGATAATAACGGTTATATATCAAAAACGAAGTGCGCTATTTTGTTATTTGTCCACAATTATTGTTATAAACTGTTAGGAGTTATTCTGCTTTTGGATAATTTGCTGTTTGTATATGGTATTGTAATCTGAAACAATTACATCATAATTTAATGAATATTATTTGTCTTCCTTTCGCATGTGTTACCTAGTTGTTACATGAGGTTTCCTCTTCACATGTTAACATATGCTGACCATTGTTCTTCTTCTTACCCTTATCCCACATAAGTAGGGTCGGTACAAAATGTTTGTTATGTATATGATTTGGCTTAATTTTTACGATCGGCCGCCTGCCTGATATCGACCCTCCTTGAACAGCAAGTAAATTAAGTAAATGACGCAATTGTTGTGAAGTAAAATGCGTTACAGTGGAACTGTATGGAAATATATTGTAACAAATAAAATAGGACGTAAGAACTGATTTGGTAATTGAAGACATTACATAATAAAACAAATGAAAATGACATATAAAACAATAAATTGTATTGAATTTATAAAATGACACGCATGGGATATACTAAAACATCTACGGCTCGATTCTTACTTCTGCTTACTGTTATTTATATTCTTCTATTGTCTTAACTTAACTTGTGGTTCTCTTTCTTAATCTAAGTAACTATACTGTTATATTGTTATCCTTAATTGCTCTTAAAATTAAAATTAATATAAGTGTTAACACCTGAGAACCACGACACCTATGAAAGGTACTGACAAAAAAAAAAAATTAATGTATGAAAGGAATGAATATAATGAAATGTTAATGTCAGCAAATTAGAGCATGGTAACACATTGAAATATATAAGGCAAATATAATGTAACGGCGATAACTATTATTACTATGAAATCAAAATTGCGAAATGTAACTATAGAATAAGAAAATAGACACACACTAAACACTCGACAAGGACTACATACGCTAATAAAGATACAGGGAAGTAAAGTAAAGACAGAAAAACAAGGTCTCGGATTACGTCCGAGGTAAAGGGGGGACTAAAAAAACCCTCCTTGTGATTATTTTGTTGTCCCACTGTATTTATAATTATTACATAGTTCGAAGACTGATGGGATCTTTTTGGCATTACAATTTTTCTGTAGGCTTTAGCTTTGGTAGGCTATTTATAGTTTCTGCTTGAGTTGCGGTTAAAAACGAAGTTCTTCAAGATTATGGTTTGCTTGCTATATTCTCATTTTTATGTAACAAAAAACTTTGTTACAGCACCTCACCTTTAGACTTCCCGAGGACTGTATTTTCGAGTTTTCTGACCATTGATATTGTCAATAATTATAACAAATGACGGTTAACCTCATAGCAAATCACCTGAATAGGCCCCCTCGGCAGCTGCTCAAGCCTAGGTCCGTTCCCTCGGCGTGGATCCCTTGAGTACGCTGCTCGCGCGATACAGTGACACAAAATCTTACATCACTGCGACAACATTACACATATCACCTCCACACACGTGCACGCATACATGCTTACACATGCAAGTGGAAGGGTTTTATCTTTTTTCCCTTATCAAACTGAAATAGTTTAGAATATTATCCGATACGAAATATATATAAGAGTTGTTGAGTTATGTATGCTTGGTACACATATATGTTTCAACAACTCATATATGTATGAATAGTTACCTTAGCTTAGGTTAGCTCAGATAGATCGCGAATTGCATGTATCAGGCAACAGCCAAAGCCGAGGTGTGCCGCGCACCCTTGAGCTAGTTGTCAAAATAAAATCGGCTGAGCGCCTTAAGCGCTCGCCTTAGTAGCCCGGTGAAGCTGTTAAGACCTTGCTAGGTCAATATCGTAGTTCGAAAAAAAAAAAACAAGGTTCGGTCTGTCAAAAGTTTTTGTAATTTATTGACGACGCGGCGTCGCGTATTTATAAGAGAAAAGTATGTAGATAAGTGAATGGACTTAATTCATTCAAATGACTGTATTAATCACTGTTTTTTACATAAGGTTCCACGCGATTTAATATAATGATTAACAAACGATAATGTGTGTATCTATTTTAGTTTTAGTCTATACACTATTAGCAATACGCCTCACCTAGTGACTAGTTATAGTAAAATTGATCGCATGAAAGCCTTCATAAAGCAACAATGCGACACAATGTACAACTTTAATGGGGATTGTTTGAAAGGTGTCGGAGTTTATCGATTTCCTATGTACTAACGTTCATTGTTAGATATAAGTACTTATCATCACCGTTAGCTTGTAATACTGCAGTATTGGCGATTTCAGACTTCAAGAAATCCACATTTTTATATATTCTGTTTACATTTTTTTTTATTGTTGCGCAGCAAAGTGACTGCACTGTGCCTGATGGTGAGCACAGTACAATCCAAAAATAATGGCGGCTACCGAGAGATGCGTTATCCCTCGCCGGTCGCTGCTGTCATGCCGGCCTGCGTGAGCGAACAACCTCCGTCCGTGTCCAGAGGTGACCAGTGTTATATTAGGTGACGGTGGTATTACAATAACGTTTCTTAGGTTCAGATTTCTTTATGATGTCTTCCTTCACCGTCAACCGATAGTGTTATCAATTGAAATTAATAAATGTACGCGAAATACGAAAAATTCGTTGGTACCTGTCGATGATCGAATTTGCAGATATTGGATTGATATTCCACCGGTTAAAGCCCTAAACCACAACGACTTAGATTTTATGTTTATTTTTAAATAGGTTTAGGTTTCTTATAAAAAATAATCCTTACTAAATGAATGTGAGTTTGTTTGTTTGTAACGTTTTCGTGTCTTAACTACTGAATCGATTAACATAAAATTTTGCAAACACGTTGTCAGGGATATAGAAAAGGGTATATGGTGTCATCGAGAAAACATAAAATGTTCGCGAAGGAGAGTTCAAATCTATATTAACGCGATTGCAGTCAAATTTCTTTACTTATGCAAACTAAGAATATATTTATAATATTAATTAACAATGTGTGTTATTTTTTTTATATAATTAATCTATCAATGTTTATGAAATTATCGCTTTTGATTATCGTTTTATCGTCCGGAAGGCGGCGTTATCCGCACCATCAGCACCCGTTGCACCGAAGTCCCACTTCCGGCCTCGTCTCTTCGATCAATACCGATCGGGGAATGAACTCGTGACCTCCAGCTCGGAACTGGGGCGTCGCGCAAGCGCCACTATACCGATGGCCCTCGGTGCATCTAACACACCTTTTTGTATGGCTAATTTTATCAACCTCTTCGATTGCGCATACTTAATGAAGTCACGGCTGTCCCAAGGAATTATTTAATAGTAGTACCCGATCGAACCTGACTTGTTTTTAATTTACAGTTAATTTATTATTTAACGGTGCCCAAAACAGTGAATACTACGTTCGAATCATGTGGATAAAAATCATACAACCCAATTTTAGAGTACACATAAGTACAGTCCTCGCCAAACTTTTTGATCGCTCTGAATTTAGCTGCACATATAGGTATAAATACGTATTATATTATATGTATAAGAACGAGACAACTTTATAAAATAATATGTTAATTCTGCTTTGTATTAAACCCTTTGACAACAATATGCGCAAGCCCGAACTTAGGGCTATATTCAGAACGGCCAAAAATATTGACAAGGGCTGTACGTATATCTCCTTTAAATCAATAACGTTCCCGCTTCTGTCCAGAAGGATGTACTGGTACATGGCAACATGCATGAGCGTCCAACTCAGTTCCCAGCAGTAGCTAAGTATTAGTGACTGGACTCAGGACTGTGGTCTTTTTTCTGACTGGTTAACGGAACCCACATGTCTACCAAGCAACAATAAAACGCAGAGGATTCTGAAATAATAGGTTTTGTGAAATATCTAAGTCTATAAAAAAAATTACATTTAAATAGGCTATAATGTATATCCATGCTGCGTGCCGAAGCTATTTATGATAATTTAGCGAATAAAGGTGCAAAAAGAGTTAACATGTTAGAACTTGTATAATGCGCAGAAATTATGAAATAGTTAGTTTTGTGAAATACCTAAGTCTATAAAACAATCGCTGTATAATAATATATATCTCGAGTTAACTTTTTTCCAATATTTAATTTTTGGCTTTGACCGCGCCTTCTTAAAACTTAGCTAGTTAGCAAACGTGATCTAGCCCCGTCAATCCGCCAATATTTAAGCTACATATATATAACTATTTCTTTTTCACCACCGATACTGGGAATATGCCATCTTACTTCCGCATTTTATCTAAGATAGTGTGGCATTACGATATTACATTACGTATGTGTGCGTTGTCGGGCTATTTGTTTTGTCAAAGTATCATGTGGATAACGTATATACAGCTTTTTAGTTATAAAATCATTAGTTATTGTAGATTTGACCTATACTTCGGTATCAGTACTTTTTTAGGGATGAAAGGTACTCCATTCCTTTTTATGTACTTCTTAGAATGTATATACGAAATTTAGAGATGTTCGGTTCAAAAGTTAAGGCCTGAAAGCGTCACAAACAATCAAATTCACATTCGCACTTATAATACTAGAACTTTAATAGAATAGATGTAAGAGCCGTAAGAGTCTTCACATTGTTCAGACAACCAATCTATTAGTCCGGAAAATATTAATAAAACTAGTCACAATATTTATCTATGGAGTGCCGTTAAAAAAAATGCATTATTTCTTGATTAGCTAGATGATATAATATTCAAATAAAACAATTTAAACATGGTCTTAAATATAATAAGTGGGAATATTATAACTCTACGATGCTTATTTCTAGGTTAATATAATTTACCAGCTAAGCTTAAGAGATTTTCTGCCTTGTTATTTTGCTGGCATATTGTAAGATTTGTCCACGCACGGTCATCGCTCTTCTGTCACAGTTTTTATTAGCACAAAACGCATTTATAATTAAGTGTAATAAAGTTTTTTATTGAGTCAGTTTAAATAATATGCATTAACATTATTATATGGAGGTCTGTAGAAGGTCTGACTGTAAAATTTATTTAACTGGTATAAAAAAAGAGACGCAGTTAGTCTTAAAAGAGTCCACTATTAAAATTTATCAGCAGATGGCAGCTTCTTACTTCTGAATTATGCTTTCCACTTAGGTATTTAAGAACGCTAAAGTTTTTTCAATATTTTTATCGTCTATTAGTTATTTACTGGCCACTAATTAATAAGAATTTGAAACTTTGGAGAATATTTTAAGTATTTTTCCTTATATATATATCACGTCGGGGCCCTATAAACTTCAATCCGGATGACACGGTAGTTATCCCTGTGGATAGAAAACTACATTCAGGTTGGTCATTCTTATAATCGCGTAGGAAGTTACAGGCAGTTGCTAGTATATAAGTAATATAAAGTAATCTATTTTTTGCTTTGAGTTTCAACGAACTCGGTGTAACAGACATAGATGGCGTTAGTATTGTAACTGTCTATTGATAAAAGATTTTCAAGATTATTATATATGATATTGCTTGTAGTAAAGGTAAAAGATTTATGGAAATATAAAAGTAATAAAATAACAAATGACGTATCCACTACCTTGTACTCGTAATACTGCTCGTAAAATACATATAATGATTTATGGGTAAATATCATTATTAAATTTACCTACCCAGCAGAGATTTTCTATTCTTGCAAGAGTTACATCCTTACCTTCGAATAGCAGTAAATAAATTTAAAGACTGTACAGTATATTCTTGATGAATTTTTGTATATTTATAATTGCTATTTATATTTATAAATCTAAGGGGCAAATGTATAAATTATACGTGCTGTACTAGATACCGGCTCTTCTATTATAGTATTCATTTGTCCTATATCTCTCCAGGACTCTATGAGCATCTTTTGACGCAATTCCTCAGTCTAGGTACACTCCCACTATAAATGATAAATATCACCCATAGCCTGGTAGATATCAGAAAATGGAAATATTTTTCCCTATCATAAAAAAGAACATGTTATGTGGGTTTGTTCAAATGTATGATAGAAATGAAGACATTAAATGTTGTAAATTATTCGTGAATTGTAAACCTTTGGCGCGAGATCTAATTTGATGTGACGTACACATGATGACCTTTAAAATGTACTCACAACGCACGAAACTACAAACAAAGCGGCTTTACCGAGCCAAATCTATATATAACACATACGTTACACTATATATAACTTATACAAATATAAATATTAATGGTTTAAACACAAAATAGACAATCACGGCGAAGGTAAAGGCCGGACGAATGTTGTCTCGTTTGTAATTGCTTAAATTTTGAGGCATGGTTTGTTGATTGCGGCCCAGCTGCAATGCCAAGGCGGCTGCCAAAACAAGGAATGACGTCAGAGACCAATGTCAGGGGTCCTAAGAGTTTTGTCGCCCTTGCATTGCCCCAACAGTAATTAAAATACTCATCAAGTAAACTATAGTTGCGTACCAAATAGTAATGTATAAATGAGAAAATATATTAAAATCATCTTTTATTTACATCTTTTTATATAAAATTACAATGTACGTATGTTCATCATTCTGCTTCTAAACGGCTTCACTAATTTTCATGTATTTGTATGCTAAATCTATAATTATTTATTTAAAAAAATTCGACCAATCTGTTTATTCTTCACGTAAAAATAATAATAATTTCAAATTCTAAGTATACAAGAACCTCTCAATGTTTTATTAACTTTTATATACACAAATTATTAAGGCATACCGGGTTCGCTAGTGTACCATAAAATTTATGAAATGTATTTTAAAAATTTCAAGTGTACACGTTATTTATAATTCTTGTAATGCATAGAGTTCAATTATGATTTAATACAAGACAGAACCGAGGTGTCCGATATTAAAATTCCAAAATAAATGTGATTATTTTTGGAATCTATTTTGATGTAAGCTACTATTCAAGTTTTTTTTTAAATGACCTACTATATTTATTCGTTTATATTTTTTAGTACTAGAACCACAATTAATCACTTAATCACTATATTAAATAACATTTTTTACATAAATAATAAACTAATTAAATTATACTTGGAACAAACAAGAAAAATATATATTAAAACATTAATAAATAAACATATTACGTTTTATATTGTATAATTACTATATAGAATTTTAATCATATGTTGTAATATTTTTGTGTGCATGACGTATGTACGATTTTGATTGCAAATATTTCAAACAACTTTACAATATTACTAAAACACTTTTGTATTTTGTATTTTCATATGATAAAACAATAATTACAGAAATACACTAAACAATCCACACAAAAGATAATTTTTCACAATGAAGCTAATATCTTTAAATACTTTACCGATCAAGGTACGTTAAATTCGAACGAATCAATTCACAAACCACACCCGAGCATCATTATTTTAAAAGTCATGGAAGCCATAAAAATGTCAATGGAACGTGAGCCCGGTGCTGACTGACCTCTCAAAATTTCGAAGGTCGCCACGCATGTATTTACACGTGGCGTTATCATTGATTTTATGTAGTTATTACACATACGCATAGATACAGTATGACAGTGACAGTGGTTCGGCCCCCTTTTGACCTATTTTCAAGTCCCTTCTACAAGCGCGAAGCGGAGCGATGACGCAAATTCGAGCATGTACTAGTAAAACGTAATTACTGTAACTACGAACTTGGTGAATTTTGAGTAAAAATAAAAAAAGTATTATAAGTAATTAGGCTTCAAATATAACATAAACTATGGCAAAATTAAGGCATTAGTGAAACGTGCTAGCGGAATAGAAGAATTTATATTAATTAATTAATTTTTTTTTTTTAGTTACGTTATTTAAGGTTACATATATATCAATGGAAATATATGAGAGAAATCAATAAGTGATAGGTTAAAGTGGTATGATGAGGGATGAAAGCGATATAACCAGGAGTATGAAACAACACAAGTGTAAAAGTGTTCGGATATGAGAATAGAAAAGCATGTAGAAAGCATGAATAAAATGTGTGACGAATCAAATACTTTTAATTATTGTAGTGACGGCTGGGAGAGAATTGTGGAAGAAGAATACATTTCTCCGTGTAATAGGTACAATAAATGTAAGAAGTTGATGGTGATATAAAACTGTTCTATGAAAATTCACGTTCGCTGAAAACAATATTCTGTCTTATTAAAATTGTTATTGTTTTTACGAATATACTTCTACTGTTAAATATGACGTTATGGTACTTATAGCGATATTAAATGAGACATAATAAATTGAAAGTAAATTTAATCTTACCTAAATCTCTTATAACAGTTAGAAGTTGTAATTATTTAAAAAGTAATTGTATTCTGTATTAATACTGTTACTTGATATTTATGTGTCAAATAATCAATGTATATGATATACATTTCTTATGTAATAGTCCAGCATTTTATCGATAGTAATAATAAAAGTTACCGAAAAATTACTACACAAATTCAAAACAAGTTTTCGCGAAATAATAGCTTGTGGTTTCAAGAATTACATACATGATTTTTTAGATAGGAAACAATAACGCTAAATTATATTAAAATCAAAGTTCCCACAGTTGGAACTTTTGTATTTTACAAATATTTTATGACATGTATTTTGTATAACATTTTTATAATACGAATGCAGTGTAACGTAGTATGCTTCACATAGTATATGACATATACTAAAATGATGGTATTATATACAAATATTGATTTGATTTGCAGAGTACTAAAGTAAGTTGAAGAGTCTAGTTTTCGTGGTGGCATCACACGTCCTGTCGCTGTCATCGCTGCTGGGCCAACCGCTGGGGCGGCACGATGAAGTCTATAGAGATCTCGTGCCGCCCCAACTTAGCGGTAGACGTACACCGTGGGGTTTTAGTCCGTGCGAGACGGACATAATCCACCCTCTCCCCCGAGAGGGTGGTATATCCATAAGGGATTTCCCCACGTAAAAAAAAAGGCTAGGCAGGTACTACGGAAAATTTTAACTTCTTTTCTATGCAAGTGCATACGTTACAACTAACAATATATATTTAGTAAAAGACGAAAAGGGGAAACAAAGATTTAATTATATATTTATGCAAGATAATTGCCGCTCACTGTGTTGGGTATTAAAAAGGTAAAGAATCTTTTCAAAACTAAAGTAGCCTAGAACCATCGAACAAATCGAATGGTTAAAGTCCTATGCAGATACTTCAATAGTTTTGATGTGATTGAGTCTCAAGGGAACAACTTTATTTGCACTATCTATCTATATAAATAATAAGAATGTGACGTGTCTGTACTTTTTCGAATTTCGTGAATAAAAATTATTACAGGAATAAGTAATAGAATATACATTTCAATCATTTTTATAAATTTCTGACTGGATTTATGGACACGCATCACTGCTAAAGTACTGGGTTCACAATAAAACCTCTTCAGGAAAATTATAAAGCATATCTTCGAGAATAACTCCGTCTTTGTTTCATTACATTCGGTCCACTCTATCAAATGTTATTTATTGTATCTAATTTTAATGAACACACACCGTAAGTACGAGAGAAAACTAGATAAGTAAATGGGCTTGATATATTAAGATGGCATAGCTAGTATATAATAAGTTAATACGATACAATATATTCCTTAAATAAAATTAAGAGAGCTCGCTGTGTAGTAAAGCAAAGTTACACAAATACAAATTTTTTTGCAATTACGTTGTACTTTTTAATAATAATATTTAAGGCTATAAGATATAATTAATGAACTAAATTTGTCTATTAAGAAAACCGAGATTAAATACACAATTTACAATTTTTATCAAATTCACCTTTTGATCAAATATTAGATACGCGTATCTTGTCTAGTTTCAGAGACATTAATTAAAGACGCCTGCCACTACAAGAAGGTGCCTCTACGAGATCAGACAAGCATATTATAATGTATATCCAAAATACATAGACCCCATCGTCCCTACAATTACACAAACAAAGAAGATATTTACGTGGAGGTCAAAGTAAACTGGAAATAGTTGATACACACGCTTTCGATAGATTAGTTAAATTATAATATGCCTCTAATAAATGTATATTTCTCCATGCTATTCTGGATATAAAACGATGCGCTTTTCGTCGAGGATCTCACAAAAATAACCATTTTAAGATAACATTACATACGTGGGTATGTAATAAATGCAAATTCCGACGAAAAGCGCATCGTTTTATATCCAGAATAGCATGGAGAAATATAACAGAACTATATACGTCACCTGTATACTTTGCTATATTGCATAATCATAGTCCGTGTTAGATACACTTAGCGCTAACTGAAAGTGTTGCGTTTAAAAAAAAATAGTTTCATTTAGGCATAAATTTTGGGGTGTAAGGGGTGTCGAATAATATTATAAGACTTGAGACACCCAAGCCAACCTCACCTACACGTGATGCACCCTGCTGAATAACGAACGAGGCAATGGCGAAAGCGGGGTGGTAAGGTTTTACAGCCTGACTGGATCGCAACTACCATGTATACGGCGAAAAAACCCGTCATAGTGATTCGCTTCTGCGGGTCGCGTTTCGGGGTCAGCCTGTGCATATCCAGCTTTTTGCAGGCCGGCATGACAGCGGCGACCAGCGATGGATAGTGTGTCTCTCGGTGGTCGCCATTGTTTTTGGACTGTACTGTGTTTACCATCTGGCATGGTGCAGTCATTTTGACGTGCTTCTATAAAAAAAAAATCACCGTTGTTTTTTTTATGTGCAAGATATGCTGCAATTGCATACCAAAGTTTTTATACCACAAAACTAGTCACTTTGCCGAGCTACAATAAAAAAAAATCATTAAATAGTTCAGGAATTATATAAATTCTTTCATAAAATATCAGAATTTAGGTCCTGAGAAAGCACTTAGGAACATTAAAACTACCACCGGTTCCAACCCAATTCTTTATTCAATTTAAGTCCTGAGAAGGCACTTATGAACTTCAAAATTACCACCGGTTCGTAAAACAAACCAGTCATCGAGAGGAACCGGCAAGAAACTCGATGTGGTTTATATTTTCATTATGCATAACATACCTTTTAATTATTACACCATAATAGACATATACAGTTACATTCGTTTTTGGTGGATGCACAGAGAGAGACGTCATTTCCAGGCGTCACATACTCGATTTCTTTTTTTCTTTTTTTTTGTCATAGGTGGCAAACGAACATGTGGGTCACCTGATGTTAAGTGATCACCACCGTCCATGGACACTAACAACACCAGAGGAGTCGCAAGTGCGTTGCCACCCTTTGAGGGAAGGGTTAGGGGAGGGAGTGGGAGAGGAGAGGGGAGGTGGGCCTCCGGCGCTCTCACTGACCGAACGAAACGCAACAATGCAAGCACTATTACTTCACGTCGATTTTCTATGAAAGGGTGGTATTACCCCGGACGAGCCGACCCATTCATGCTAAAACCAGTAATAGTTTCAGCGTGGCTCTACCACCATTAAAACCGTATTGATCCATCCTATAATACGATATGTATTAAGACCCGTTTAATTAATAATGTGTTTAGATTATAACATGCGTCTATCATCTGAACGATTATATTTATTATGTACTCTAATACGCAGATTAAAATTAAAATTCATAGTTAAAAATTTAAAAACGCGATTTTAAAATATTTTAAATCGAATAACTTTTCGAAAATATTCAGTGAAATGCCTGCGTTCCGAAAAAAAGTAGAACTTGCATCATGGTTTCATAAAACCACAGAATCTTTTTTATTACACTTGTTTATGCTTAGCAAGTCATCAAGTGTCAGCTTCAGGCAGGTGTACCGCGCCCACAGAGTACGTTATATAAATAGAGGTCGCACTCGTTCTTTCCAATCAGTGCCTCCATAATACTAGTTTCGAACTAATATCTGTTGGTTATATATGTACATTTATAGCTATGTATGTATGCCTACAGCGGTACTGCGTAAATCGTATACAAGTTTTTGGTTATTTTTATTTGTAATGAATATATTCATCATAAGGCAAATCTAAATCCAAGTATGTATATGCAGGAGTCAATGTTTATAAGTAGATCCGGAGATAGATAAAATTGTTCGTAACAGATACGTAAACAAAGAGAATGAAAATAAATATTTGAAAGTTGTCAGTTTGAAGTGTCAAAATTAATTGTCGTCCACCATATTTCGTTATCAAACTTGCCAAAAAAACTATATAACAGTGCCATCTAGTAAGTTGATTGATAACCAAAACTAGACGAGTCTTTTCCACACAAATCCGATTCTGAGGAGTGAAAATAGGCTGACCTCGCCGCTGTAGTCTGTTGGGTTGTACACTAGAGCTACACTAGACTATTTTTTTTTTCTCGATCTGACTACGCTATTGACCCGGCAGGGTCTTCACAGCTTCACCGGACTACCTACACTAGACTGGTTGCGCTCTCCCAGCAGTATAATTTATCCCAACACGGTTGGTGTTGAGTGCCCACTTATGCTGTATTAAATATTGTAAATTGGTAATATTTATTATGTTTTGAGCATATCATAAAATTGATATAAATAAACAATAAATAAAACTGTTAAAATATCGGGTTTTTACAATATTTTTTGTACTTATTGTTTTTAGTTGTAATAATGTTAGGAGAGAAAAAAAGGCTGAATTATTCCATGCATTAACATTTTTATATTTATCGATCAGTACGTTCTATTTAATCCTTATCCTTCAAATCATATATCATCCCAGATGTTCGGCATAGTCGATTGTACAAAATGTTTTATCAATTTATCTATTCCCGTTCAGCGGTTCTGATCGATGTCAACGGCGTGATACTTATCTAGGCATGAGTTCGCGTACGGCGTAAAATATGTTTGCAGTTTTTAGTCAGGATAACTTCAAATGACTAAGATTTTATTTGATTTCAATACTATTTTACAATAGTCTTATTAATTTGCTTTCCTTTTTTTTATATCATAGGAGGCAGACGGACTGGTGGGTTACCTGATGTTAAGTGATCACCACCGTCCATAGATACTAACAACACTAGGGGAGTCGCAAATGCGTTGCCAGCCTGTGTTGGGGGAGGGAGGAAGGGAAGGAAGGGAAGGGGGAAAAGAGAGGAGGAAGGGGAAAGGAGTTGGAACTGCGGCGCTCTCACTGACCGAACGAAACGCAACAATGCAAGCACTGTTACTTCACGTCGGTTTTCTGTGAGAGGGTGGTACTGCCCCGAGTGAGCTGACCCATTCATGCTGAAACCAGTAATAGCTTCAGCGTGACTCTAACACCTTCAAATCTTGCATATCTATGCGGGTAAAACTTTGTAATATATTTTTAATTAAATTCCAGATGACCTAAGACTTGAAATTTTGAACATAACCCAGAAGTTAATTATAGTGAAGAAAGAAAAAAGACTTTTATTTTAATTGTTATCAAATAAAAAAAAAACTGAAATAGAAATTTGTTACGAAGTTTTTTTTTAAATATCACATTTTTTTTTAATGAACTGCAAAGTATGAAATAGCCTCAAAACGTTTTAAAGGTCTACATTATTGTATCTGAATTCTTAATATGCTCCTAAAAATTGTAACAGTGAATTTTTAATGGCTATGAAAATATTTCTAATATTTAAATCGTTTTTCACGTGTGCACGATTAATAAATGTAGAGAATTAGTTATAGATGAAAATTGAAAATATCGAAAAAAAAAATGATATTACTGTGATATGAATATTTTCAATTTTCATCTATAACTAATTCTCTACATTTATTAATCGTGCACACGTGAAAAACGATTTAAATATTAGAAATATTTTCATAGCCATTAAAAATTCACTGTTACAATTTTTAGGAGCATATTAAGAATTCAGATACAATAATGTAGACCTTTAAAACGTTTTGAGGCTATTTCATACTTTGCAGTTCATTAAAAAAAAATGTGATATTTAAAAAAAAACTTCGTAACAAATTTCTATTTCAGTTTTTTTTTATTTGATAACAATTAAAATAAAAGTCTTTTTTCTTTCTTCACTATAATTAACTTCTGGGTTATGTTCAAAATTTCAAGTCTTAGGTCATCTGGAATTTAATTAAAAATATATTACAAAGTTTTACCCGCATAGATATGCAAGATTTGAAGGTGTTAGAGTCACGCTGAAGCTATTACTGGTTTCAGCATGAACCTGAGGAACTCCAGCATCGATTGTCATAGGATTTGAAGAGCAACCATCCACCACTACCTGAATTGTACGTTCACTCAGGAAGTCCCTGATCCAGGCCCTCAAACTGTTGGGAATTCCGTATGATCTGAGCTTACCTACCAGGCTTTCGTGCCACACTTTATCGAAAGCCTTGGAAATGTCGAGAGATACCGCCAAGGCTTCGCCATGTTTCTCAACAGCCTCACCCCATTTATGAGTGGCATACACAAGGAGATCCCCAGTAGATCTTTTATGGCGGAAACCGTACTGTTGATCACTTAGGATGTCATTGCTCTCTAGGTATGTCATGAGTTGGTTGTTGATAACTCGTTCCATAACTTTGCATAGGAGAGAGGTGATGGCTATTGGACGATAATTAGCAGGGTCAGCACGATCACCCTTTTTAAGGATGGGTTGTATGTTGGCAAGCTTCCAAGACTTAGGAACTGTACCCAATTTAAGAGAGAGGCGGAACAGGCGTGTAAAAACAGGAGACATTTCTGCTGCACATTTTCGCAGAACCATAGCAGAAATACCGTCTGGACCACTGGCTTTACTTACATCTAGATTGCGAAGTATGTTACGTACGTACGTAAGTACGTTTTGACAACTAGCGCAAGGGTGCGCGGCACACCTCGGCTTTGGCTATTGCCTGATACATGCATTTCGCGGTACATATGTGAGCTAACCTAAGCTAATTATTCATACATATATGAGTTGTTGAAACATATATGTGTACCAAGCATACATACCTCAATAACTCTTATATATATTTCGTATCGGATAATATTTTAAACTATTTCAGTTTGATAAGGGAAAAAAGATAAAACCCTTCCACTTGCATGTGTAAGCGTGTATGCGTGCACGTGTGTGGAGGTGATATGAGTAATGTTGTCGCAGTGATGTAAGATTTTGTGTCACTGTATCGCGCGAGCGGCGTACTCAAGGGCTCCACGCCGAGGGAACGGACCTAGGCTTGAGCAGCTGACGAGGGGGGCCTAGTATGTTTAGGGCTTTATGGGCTTTAGATCATCATTAGGCTATAAGAAATTACTTCTTAATTCAGCTTCAGTTCCAGCGTGTGAACGCGATCTCACCTGATGCTAAATAGCTACGTGAAATGAGATGCTAACTTCCTACATCTAGACCGGCATCAGCTCTTTAGATTAATTTTAGAAGCCCAACTATAGATATGATATCGTCGCGATTTTTTCCTTCATTGAAAGTCACAGCTTCCACGATAGATTCAACGACAAGGGTCGGAATTCGCTACCACAAAGCCAACATTGATTCAATGTCGTGTCGTGTCAATTTTCATGTAATTATTAGATTTTACTAGCGGGCCCGTCAGACGTTATCTGGCCATGATGATAAAAAACCTATAAATTATATAATGTCGTAATTGAATCACTTTATCTACTGGTGAAAACCGTATTAAAATCCGATCAGTAGTTTTTTACTTTATCGCGAACAGAAAGACAGACAGACGTGATTGAGGACTTGGTTGTTTGGATTGTTTTATCATATTTAAATTATTCTAAATTTGGTTCTGTATATGACGTCATGTTTGTATTATTGTTACGTTTTCTAATGTTATGGAATAAATTGTGTAACTAATAATTATGCATAACAGTTCCACTTATAAACAATAAAAACTACTTATTATCCTTTGCTAGCAAATGTAATCATTTATAGTAACTAACTGTGCCTGCGACTCCGTCTGCGTGGATCCTAATGTAAAACCAGTGACTAATAATCCGAATGTATTAAGTCCATTTACTTATCTACTTATCTGTCGTATTTAATTCGCGTCGTCATTAAAATTGCAATGACTTTTGATAGAGTGAACGAGTGAGAATATGCTTTATGATTTTCATAGGTTTCATTGTGGACGCACTACTTTAGCAGTGATACGTGTTTTGTACTTACTCCAAGACGCCTTCAACAATTTTTTATCGCAAAACTCTAAAAAGTAACATTTACATTCTTATTAACTAAATAAAACCCCAAAAGTTATGATCACGACTTGGGTAAGTATTATAAGTATATCGAAACGATTACAAGCGAATAGAATTTGACGAAAGATATCGCAAGAAATGGAATAGTAATCGAATCGGGTGGCAGGAAACCGATCGGTTTCATGTTTTACCATAAAATTTCCGCATGAATGAAAATACATGTGTTTCTATCTATCTTGTCGCCCGTTTCAGGATTGAGCTAACACGTTTATTCGAGAAATGCTTTGATTCGCAGCGAAATATTGTTATTGTGGATTTTTGCATTATTTTATAAGAACTTCAAGTCATACTCGCGACCTTGTCTGCATCATCTTTTATCGTTACATATTTTATATATACCAGGTGACTGTTTAAACACTCGCGGTATTCTAGGATATGACATTTCATGGTCACATTTAACATATATAATAACAGTATAAAACAAATACTAATAAACAACCAAGAAAACCTAAGTTAAAGTTTGTTCTAAGACTTTTAGAACTATAGCTACAAACCTGTAAATAAAATAATGTGTGTAAGTGTAATGACCGGTTCCAAAAGCTACAATGGGCGACCCGGAGTTAATAACTCTCGATAGTAAAACGTGCAGTAAACACTTTTGTATTGTTCCTGACGTTCCCACGTTCCCGTTGAAATAAAATTGAAATCACCCGAAGGTCATTGACACTGTGCTTTAACATAGACGCGTAGAGAATTGTGTATAATTTTTGTATTTTTCTAGATAATTAGGTCAAATATTAAGCACCTATATTTTTAATTGATTTAGAATGAGAATCAAGTGTAGGGTGTCCTCCAGAAATATTGCTACTGTCTAAACAGTCACTTGGTATACATAGGAAAAAAGATATTTATAACACCGCTTACCTCATTTTACCATTTTAAGCGCCTAGTGCTTATAAAAATGGTAGTTTTAACTTGATACAATACTACATATTTTTTTAAAGCGAGCGATAGCCACTACTATCGAACAGAAGGTAATTTGTTATAGATTTCAACGTTTTACTTCAATTTTAGTTTTAATTTTTAGACACTTTGGTACTTATCTAAATCACGATAGCCTCATTTAGTTTTATTTTAGCTATCTTGATTTAGATAAGTAAGATAAGATAAGTATTTAGATAAGTGACACATTGCTTGTCAACGGAAAAAAAAAAATTTTGGCTACCCCCAACCAATTTATGCCCGAACACAAAGTAAAACTAAAATTTGATTAAAATCTATTCATTAGTTTTTGCATGATGCGTACACAATCAAGCCTCTATTATTTTATGTATATAAGATAAATAAAAAAGTTTCAGATTCTATCGTTGAGTATGCAATAAATAGATGATTCATTTTTGTAGTGAATCTTTTTTTGAGACGGTGTGAATTAGTTTTAATGAACGACCTGTAACGGAAAAAAGATAGTTATGAATTTATATATTTATAGGCTGTCAGAGAATGATGTAGTATATTCACAATATACTCGAAATATATACAAAGAGAGCGAGAGAGAGAGAGAGAGATTACCACATTACCTTCTGTTGGATCATATTGACTATCGCGCTCTTCTAAAAATTAGTCAGCGCTTTGTACTATTAATATTATTCATATATATCATATTTTTGTAGGTGGTAGAGCCACGCTGAAGTTATTACTGGTTTCAGCATGAATGGGTTGGCTCGCCCGGAGTAGTACCACCCTCTCACACAAAACCGACGTAAAGTAACAGTGTTTGCATTGTAGCGTTTTATTCGGTCACTTAGCGCGCTGGAGGCCCACATCTCGAACTCCCCCTCCCCACTCCTTCCCCCCTCCCCAAAGACAAGCTGGCAACGCACTTACGACTCCTCCGGTATTGTTAGTGGCTATGGACGGCAGTGATCACTTAACAAATTAAAAAATATATATTAAAATATTGCAAAATAATGCCGAAAACTAATGTTTTCCACCTCCATAGTGTATTCATCTTATTCTCTTATAAATTTATCAGAATACTAAGTTTCACTTCTAATGTTTGTGAACTCACACTCAATTTTTTTTGTAATACACCAGATGTTCTATAATTCAAAAGCAGCCCTCGTTCTCTTGCCTATAGAATGACCGACCATGAACCGCGATAAAGTACAAAAAGGCCAATGTAACGATTTTATTACTATGTACGTTGTGGTAGCGTTATAGTTATATAAAGAACCTATCACTCGTTTGCTTAATGATTGTACTAATTTTAAAACATAACACATTTAAGTCCCAACAATTGTGAGTGTTACGCCTGTTTTTCGAGATCTAATCTCAATATACTCTTCATAATCTAATGTATGTCCGCAGAAACTTAGAAAAGATCTTCAAGATTGCAATACCAGAAACAGTAATACATTGGTTATTCCATGTTTCAGCTTCAGCAAGATCAATAGTAGTTTTTTTAGTAGTGTTAGGTTTTACAACAAAATCCCAAGCCACGTTACTGATTTGCCTGATAGTAAGTTCAAGCACCAAGTTCAAGGGGTGCCGAATAAGATCTAAGACTTGAGACACCCAAGCCAACCTCACCTGCACGTGGTGCACCCTGCTGAATAACTAACGAGGGAATGGCGAAAGCGGGGTGGTAGGGTTTTACAGCCTGATTGGGTCGCAACCACCATGTATATGGCGAAAAAGCCCGTCATAGTGATTCGCTTCTGCGGGTCGCGTTTCGGGATCAGCCTGTGCATATCCAGCTTTTTGCAGGCCGGCATGACAGCAGCGACCGGCGATGGAACTCGGTGGTCGCCATTGTTTTTGGATTGTACT
>MU160962.1:0-44564 GCA_015888305.1 Antheraea pernyi
GATACAGACAAAGTTTGAAATCGACAATAAGTTGTGTGCTGTCTCGGTGATTACGCCCATACCTTCCTTCGAAAGAGACCTAAGGGTCTGCAATGGTTATCTTACAGGCTGATGATGATGAAACGTAATGTCCTTTCAGGGAAGCTGAATACAGAGCGTTACTGAGAAAGCAAAAGTTCAAGAGACGATGGCCGGAGATTACCAAAGTGAAAGTTCATACGAGACCTTGGTTCCCACCTCCGCCGCCTCAACGGATGCCACCTATCGTAAGTATTTAACTGAAATAATGATCTAGGAGTTAAGTCACATTTGATGTTAATTAAGTAATAATGTAGTAGAAGATAATAGACACTACGTTTAGAAGTTACCTTTTTAAATGTAGCTCCAGAATTTGAGAGTGGCGATGCAAGTAACCGACTAAAATCAATTGAACCCTGTTTTTAGGAAAATCTTGCACATTTAACATATCAGATCAAAAATCCCACCTATAGTTGAAAATAGTATGTGTACCCTCACAAATATTTAGTCCTCATCTCTAATACGGAGGAAATTTATAAAAGGCGAAGAATAAAAGGAATTCTAGCGCAGATCGTCGTACTATTCATGTCTTTAGAAATAAGTCGTAACTATATCCAGTATTAACCTTATCTACTATTTAAAACGAATGCAGTTATTATTGCTACGGTTGATAGATATTTGATTGATCTTGGTTGGATGATCGATTAAATGATAAAGATGCTTCAGCTATGATGACGTCATAAATTATAATTATCTCCTTAACGTTGCCATGAGATTACGTACATCCCATGTAAAAAATTCGCCAACCTGATGCGTAAAGTACCATCACCGCTCTGCCAGAGTTGTGGACTCATCGATGATGTGCACCACATCCTGGCAGAATGTGTTCGAAACGAAGATATTAGATCTCGGCTTAATGCTTCTGGTTCGTTCCACGCCGGTTTGTACAATTCCTTGTTGTCTGATCCCATTTCGAAAGAGGCTAAAGAATTGTACAAAATTAATGTAGGCTATTGATAAGTTTATTGTCATTGTTACTGTTATATGTAGTATGTTATAATTGTATGTTATTTGGCAATATAAAGTCTTAAATAAAAAATAAAAAAAAAAACGTTGCCTGACAGATATAATTCTCGATATATACCACCTAGTGTTAAACATACCCCCTTTCATTATTACTACTAGAAACAGACAAAACCAGCTGAATTGGAAACCTTCGCTTATTTGAAATCGGTTCTACCTATCCTACGATATCGGGTCCTTTTTTGCACGAGTCGCTTTTGCAGGTGGGCATGATGGTGACATCTGCCGTTGGTATTTAAAACTGACGTTCAGCTGCCGGTTTTGGGTTATACTGTACTTTCCAGAAGGTATTGTGCGGTCGTTTTGCCGAGTTAGTATTAAAAATGGTTACATGGGATGTTTCTCTGAGAAATAAATTTTTGTTAAACAACAGGTCCAGACAATGTGTCTTGGATTATAATAAATGAACATCCGCAGGTGATAGAGAAGCCCGAGTTGAAGTTTCACAAGTGGGTTCCACCGTACATACGCAGGCGTCGAGTTCGCCCTCGTCTGCTGCGGATACCTCCTGAAGAGATCACGAAGCCTTTATACGAGTTTGCTAAACTTAAAAAGGTCCCTTATATAAACCCATTATTATTGACAGTTCAATGTTTTACGGAATTTCCATACATTTACCAATTTGAATAGGTAATGCTATCGGCTGACGATGAAGGAAAACATCACGAGGAAACCTGAACCTGAGAAATGTTCTTGTAGTACCGCCGTGTGTGGGAACAATATAGAAATGTGGATCTCTTGGACCTTGACATTGCTAATGTGTCGAGGGCTGATGTGGTGATTATATCCATATCTCCCTTTGGCAAGAGGCCTGTAACCATATTGTGGGTACTTTACAACATGATGTGATATCTATACAAATATGTTATAAGTTGGAGGGTTTGTTTGTTTGGTACTACTAGTACGATTTGAAAAATTCTTTCTTTGTTAGATAGCTTGCTTATCGAGGGAGACTATACGCTATATATCATCAACACTAACACTATCAACAGTGTAGATTGTGTACCTTGATAGTATACCTTGAAGTGTAAGGGATGTCATATAACATCTAAGACTTGACACATCCAAGCCAACCTCACCTGCACGTGGTGCACCCTGCTGAATAACGAACGAGGCAATGGCGATAGCGGGGCGGCAGGGTTCTACAGCCTGACTGGGTCGCAACCACCATGTATACGGCGAAAGAGCCCGTCATAGTGATTCGCTTCTGCGGGTCGCGTTTCGGGATCAGCCTGTGCATATCCAGCTGTTCGCAGATGGATAGTATGTCACTCGGTGGTCACCATTGTTTCTGGATTGTACTGTGCTTACCATCAAGCACAGTGCAGTCATTTTGCCGTGCTACTATAAAAAAAGCGTTTTCTTTTGTTTCGAGAGCTTCCGCTGCGTATTAACGTTAGTCCAAAGTAACTATTCCACGTGGACGAAGTCGCGGATAGAAGCTAGTTTACCCATTTAGCAGGAAATAAGGTAACATGCGGCCAATAAACCAAAAAGACCATAGAAGTCTGTATGGAAAAATATTTAGGGAAATATAGAATTATAGATTAGAATATAGATATAAAATTATAGATATAGATTATGAATAAATTTCTCAGAGCTTGAAATCGTCAATGTGTCATGTACTGTCGCAGTGATTATGCTCTCTTTGGGAAGAGGCCTATAAACTTGCAGTGGGTCACTTAGAGGCTGATGTGATGAATATGGTCCACAACAAGTTGGTGGGCCTCTTGTTAAAATTTTCCATGGAGTTTTTATGGCACCTCAGAATTAATGCTCCGTAGTATTATTTCCCATTCACTTCACTTGTGCATAATAACCGAACTATATTACGTAAAATGCCACTAGTTTTACAAAATATAGAGTGAAATAACACAAGATTATGAATAAATTTTAAAGCCAGTAACGACAGATTAATATCACGCCAAAAACTCTGGTAAATAGTTAGAACTTCATCGCAATTAAATGCATGTTATCTTACGAAAGGTAAATTATTAGGTTTGGCATAATTTTGCCCAAGTCGAAAAGAACAAGATGATCCTTCAGGGCAGCGTCGGCTGCAACTCCAAGAGGTACTCGGCTACTGCCTGCGGTGAGTGATTGAAATATCTTGTTAACGAATTTTAATCTCTTTAGTTCTGTTTCTGTTCAAGTATAAACAAATCCAAATAGTCTGTTATCTGTGACTTCCTGTTTCTCTTTAATTGTTTTAATTGTTTACATACCAGTATTAATTATAATATATCTTTTAAGTTCTACCTTATCCTATTTCGCCAAAAGTGATTCAAGTTGAACATCTGTAGTGCTATTAATTTTATTGGCTTGATTAGTGATACTATCAGTTAAGCAAGTGTCTTGTTAAGATTTAAACCGGTAGCTTCATTTCAACTGTGAATCTTATTTACTTGTAGCTTTTGTTAGTAATATTGTGTAATTTTGGTCAGTTATTTGAGTAAACATTTCTTTAGATGTGTTGTATAGTGAACAAAGGTAAATCTTGTTGTATATTCCTTGTTGGTGGATGCACAGAGAGGGGCCTATTCCTAGAGTTCACCATCGTGCACATATTCATCTACCTTATAACAGTTTCTAAACATTAAAGTCCGCTTGTCATAGTGTTTGAAATTAAGATTTAACAAACAATAATCAGGTAATAAATACATTTGGGACTTAACTAAACCTAACCATATTAGCTTAAATTTATTACTAGCCTTAGTGAATTTGTAATATGAGATGGCCCATATATAAAACGATAGAATAATACAAACTCCACAGCTCTTGAGCGTTGTCACCTTCATGAGCCTCTCTATGAGCGGCCTGATTAATCGCATCGACGCTGTAGTTTTACTAGTTGATTTTTTTAATAGTCCATGTCAACCTTTTTGATCGCTCTGAATATAACCCCAGGTTCGGTGCATGGTCTTTGCGCATAATAAAGTCAAGAATTCAATTCAGGAGTTGAATGATTGATGTATGCAGGTTCACAGAGCGGTTGCATCGCGGTGGCGTGTCGCGCGCTGCTGGAGGAGAAGCCCCCGCAGCGGCTGGCGCGGGGCGACGTGGACGAGCTGGTGGACGCGGGGGACAGGTACTACAGGCAGTGCATGCTCGCACTCAAATGCTATAAGGGTAAGTGGATAGTGAACAACCATTATCTTTAGATATTTCCATACGTCCCTTAGCAATTATAGATAATAACAGTTCCGTCAATCAGTCATCGTCAATCACTTTACATGGTGGCATGACCGTTTCTAATCTTGCCTAAAACAATATTTAAATTGAAAATTTTGACAAAGCCCCTTTTGATGTATTCCGACAGCTGCACTACAAAATCGTGAATTGCATTGCGTTCCAGCTGAAAATCAGCGTTAAGTGTTTCTCATAACACTTTAGCATATTCTGAGCTGGACTCCGTTTCATAATGCTGTGACATGTACAATTTCATCCACTCTTGTATATCTTTCGTAAAACCCTCTCCGTGTTATTACAAAAAAGTTAAAAACGTATTAAATACTTGGTTTAAAAATTCCTAATAAATGCACCGCGCTCGCCCGAGGCAAGTTCGCGCTATCTCTTTTCGCAAGTCTAACCTAACGTAATCAAAGCGAGACAAAAGAGCAAGATGGCGAACATTCAGCGACCGCGGTGCGTTTAATATGAGACCTTTTTAAAGCCAAGGTTCAATACGTATTTAACTTTTTTGTAATAACACCGTCTGCGTTTAGCGTATATACCATCTTGGACCATAGGATTATTATAAATATCTTACCAAAAATATTACTGTAACTAACACAGGACCTAAATGTTTAACAGATATCATTCATTTTGTCATGAGTGTCCTTCACCATTGCATTTATACTGATGTTGTTCGACCATTGCAACTTGCTATTAATATCACTTAAACTGATGACTTTGCTAAATCTTTAAACACACTCCGTATAAGTAATCACAGTTACACCTCATCTATAGCTTCAGACAATCGCATATCACCAAGCGATGCTAGATCGTCATAGCAAAATATACAACCAATAATTTTATAAATAGAATTAAATGAAACTCTTCGGATAAGTGTTGGAGCTATAAATAAATCTATAAAAGTATATTGAAAGCGATATCTAATTTAACGCACTGCAATCCTAATCATTACAGAAGGTATTGGTAAAGTTGGTCATCCAAACCAAAATATGAATGTTGATTCCTCAATAGCATGCTGTATAACAGAGTCCTAAAGCATATTACTGATTTGCCAAATAGTGTGTTCAAGCGTCATGTCGAGTGGGTTTTTAATATCTAAAGGCTATCATAAGGTGGATCAATATGTGAACGATGATGTCATCTTGAAATGACGCCCTTCTTTATGTATCTATCAAAAACGAATGTAATTATATATATTTGTAAGAATATGTACTATGAAAAGATAAACTAGATCGCGTTTGTTGCCGGTTCTTCTCGATGACTGCATTGTTTGTCCGAAACGGTGGTAGTTTTGACGTTCATAAGCACCTTCTCAGGGCCTAAATTTAATAAAGTATTTTTGATTTTGATATCAAGGGAAACCTCAGCTAGAGTTGAATCAGCTGTTAACATCGTTCTACCTACGCGATAATAAATACACGGTGAAGATGACGGAAGCCGATAGGGGTTTGCTCGCTAAACACCCTGACAATATACAGTCGGAGCCCGATCTTATGGCGTGAGTTAAATTTCAAGTGTCTACATTAAGAGCAGTCTGTCGGGGGTTGTTCAAGTATTACGTAAACGTAATCTTTGTGATTTCTGACTAATTTTCTTAAACCTCTTCCATACTTATATAAGCATTTATATAAGTATTAGCTCTGCCCGCGACTTCGCCGGAGTGGAACGTTCAGTAAAAAACGGTTATTAATAAAACCATCTGAATGTATTAAGTCCATTTATTTATCTACTTTTCTCTCGTACTTAAGTAGTATCGTCATTAAAATTACAATAACTATTGATGGAGTGAACCGATTTTAATGAAACAGCGACTAAATGTTACTCAAGGAAATATTTTATGATTTTCTTGGCGAGGTTTCATCGTGGACACAGTACTATAGCAGTCATGCGTGCCCAAACAAACCTAAATACAAATAGACAGGCAGAAATTTGTAAAAATGATTAAAACGTGTTAAAATCTAAAAGGTTCTATCTAGTTCTAATCTTAAAATACTTATTATATCTACAGATATTGATTTTTTAATCTGTTCTGGTTTACTTATTGATTTATAGGCTGCAGTTAACAAATTTAAAAATAAGCGGTGTTATTACAAAAAAGTTAAATACGTATTAAATACTTGGTTTAAAAAAGGTTTCCTAATAAATGCACCTCGCTCGCCCGAGGCATGTTCGCGTTGTCCTTATTCACAAGTATAACCTAACGTAACCAAAGTGAGATAAAAGAGCAAGACATTCAGCGACGGCGGTGCATTTAATATGAGACCTTTTTAAAGCCACGGTTCAATACGTATTTAACTTTTTTGTAATAACACCAAGGAGTCTATATTCTGGAGAGGAATTAACTTATATCGATTCGCTACTTGGACGATGGTAGACCAGTGGATAAGACCACGCGCCTTACGTGACACGTCTAGATACCCGCCTCCCCATCCCTTATGTTATTTAAATAAGCAAAATAAAGACCCCTTTTAGAGCTCGCGCAGTACTTGAATGTCCCCTAACGCTCATTTAAATTACAGCCATCATATATATAAGACAGTTCGCTTTGGTGTCCAATATTTTACGATTCGCCAGAGGAGTTAAATTTCCTTATGTCACATTGTTCACTACTATTTTTGTCTAAATCATCTTTACTGGAAGCGGTGATGGCTTAATTGAGCATGTTCAGGCACCGCTTCGATGAACTTAGGTTGAAATCATAGCAACTGAGTCGGAGCGCGTGGTGGTGGTCGGAATTTTTCTAAGTCCACCTAGCTAGGCTACCACCCTTATGTTGAAAATGTATCGTCAAGCACCTGTTGGTGTTTTCCGGCAAACGCTTTTGTAATTTAGTCCCCTTCAAGTTGAGCCTGATTATTATCTTAGACTATATCATCATTGACCATCAGTTGAGACTGTGGTTAAACGCTAGAATCTATAAAATATAAAAAAGGCTGACGGTGAGGGAAAACATCGTGAGGAAACCTGAACCTAAGAAATGTTCTTGCAGTACTACTGTACGTGGGAAACATAGAACTTTGGAATACGCAGAGTTTATGTCATGTTACGTCAGGTTACGTCATGAACTAACGTGATGATTATGCCCACACCTTCCTTGGGACAGAAGCATAAGGCCCTGCAGTAGGTCTATTACAGGCTGATGATGGTAATGATGCAAAGACCTGGCCAATTGGTCTTCAAAAGGGCAATTAAAAGTGTAACGGTAATATTCATCAATAGTCTGATGGAGAAACGAATCGGTACGACGTACATGATGATTCTGACCGTCGGCAGCGACAAACACTTCCTCATCTGGGGCGAGCCTCCCGAACAGGCAGGCCAGATCAAAACCATCGCTTACATCTTTGACCCTCACATGCTTGATGAGAGTGGTCGACCAAATAAACTGTGAGTATTCGGTTCTGTTACGCATCTTCAACGTACCTTGGTGTTAAAGCTGTAGAATATTATGTACTCTTGTTCTATGTCATGGATCATATAAACCATCGTAGGAAAGTTTAAATACGTGGGTATAAGAGAGGTTATATTGGTAGCAGTAAATCGATATAAGGTAATGGTACATCGTTTTTAATTGAACCTTATGTATAACCAACGTTGTACTGTGATATGTCGCTCCCCTGGTACGTGGAGTTGATATATTTCTGGATATTAATATGTGTGAAAAACATCCAGTGGGCTTATTGCAGTGGAAACTTGTTTAGCCGCGTTAACCTATTTTTGGTAGGGAAAAAACTTATGGGTTCGCATCACCGATGACCTCGATATGCTCGTGACGTATTAGTGCTAACGTTAGACTAGCGACGCGTAGTATACCAGCCTGTGTACAGCGGTTGCGGACAGACTATAGTCCGTTCAATGCGTTACGAAAAAAAATTCTATCAATTTTCCTATCAATCGACTCTACGGTGAAGCGAGTTCTTTGAGTATATATTTCGAATGCAGTCGAAATTATGTGTGTTACATAATAGACATAGTAAACATGGTATAGGGTTATCATTTAAATAGTTGGCAATGGGTATTATATATTTTCAAGAAATTATGCTTGTTACCGTGTCAGGTTTGGAGCTGGTGCTTTTATCCGTTACGCAGGAGTCGTATCGTTTGTTTTGGACTTTTTATCCAACTATGGTGACCTGGATGCTGCTAAGAAGGGCACTCCGAAGCCTCCGATAACACTCACCAATATCGAGGTTTGTGTTCATTTTTCTGTTATTCTTTAACATGTGACATAAAAACTTAGCTCTTGCTCTATTTAAATTTGTAGAATCGTGTTTGTCAATAATGCGTATAGGATATGGGTCTTCATTTAAATCGTATATCTACTACTTGTTGTAAGAGTTGATAAACGCATATAGATCCGGCTTGATTATTATGATTTAGTACTCGGCTGAGTGCCTTAAGCGCTCGTCTTAGTAGTCCGGTGAAACTGTTAAGACCTTGCTAGGTCAATAGCATAGTCAGTTCGAGAAAAAAAAGATTTAGAACGGTTCTTCAAACGCAATTAATACTTACTTAGTTGGTTTAGATAGTGAAATTGTAAGCTCCAGTTTGTCCATTGTTGCCAAGTTTTATAAGCTACACAATTATTGATGATAACATTATAATAATGAGGCAAAAAATTGGAAGGTCGA
The DNA here is from genome assembly GCA_015888305.1 of Antheraea pernyi. Taxonomy (NCBI): domain Eukaryota; kingdom Metazoa; phylum Arthropoda; class Insecta; order Lepidoptera; family Saturniidae; genus Antheraea; species Antheraea pernyi. The sequence continues at coordinate 8,928 of MU160962.1, forward strand.
TGGAAAACGTTTTACGCTAATGAACTTTCTGTAGGTGGTACAGAAGGAGCCGTTACTCCGCGAACCGAATTATGAGCTGGACTTGAAGGCTCTGAAAATCCACTGCCAGAGCGAGTGGAACAGCATCAATATCAATGCTCTCATCGATAAGAAGAGGAAAGAGGTAGTTTGCTATTTCTGCCTGGTACAATTTGATCACGTCAGCCGGTGAAAGACCCACTGCAAGGTCATAGGTCTTTTCCCGCAGGAAGTCAAAGGCAGTTATACATTTCCCCAAATACGGTGGCACAACAAGAACATCTGTCAGGTTTAGGTTTCCTCGTGACGTTTTCCTTCACCGTCACCAGATAGTGTTGTCAATTTAAATTACATTACATACTGGTATATTTCACTGGTGAAAGTGTTTGACTACCTTTGATGCTATTGGTTAATTAATTCCCAAGAGTTTCTTATGACTGATCAACTTAACGAACATCATCCTTCATACCTCTGTTTAAGGAGTGTTTTTCTGTTTTATTTACTTACAATCAAGATATTAGATTTGATTGATTTTAAAACAGGGTAACCTTAAAATTGGCGATGACTTGTGGAGACCGATTTGATGTCAAGAACAGTTTGGTAACTAAGAAGTTACAAATATATTTTTTTATAATATTTTAGACATCTGTGTGACGTAGAGTTGGTCACTATTAGAGAAGAACTAGTTAGAGACACTAGTAACTATTTTTCAGGGTCAGTACCCACAGTGTTCCTTAAGCGCCGTTAGTTTGGCCACGTCCAGAGCCATGAGTATTCGGTTCTTCAACGTACCTTGGTGTTAAAGCTGTAGAATATTATGTACTCTTGTTCTATGTCATGGATCATATAAACCATCGTAGGAAAGTTTAAATACGTGGGTATAAGAGAGGTTATATTGGTAGCAGTAAATCGATATAAGGTAATGGTACATCGTTTTTAATTGAACCTTATGTATAACCAACGTTGTACTGTGATATGTCGCTCCCCTGGTACGTGGAGTTGATATATTTCTGGATATTAATATGTGTGAAAAACATCCAGTGGGCTTATTGCAGTGGAAACTTGTTTAGCCGCGTTAACCTATTTTTGGTAGGGAAAAAACTTATGGGTTCGCATCACCGATGACCTCGATATGCTCGTGACGTATTAGTGCTAACGTTAGACTAGCGACGCGTAGTATACCAGCCTGTGTACAGCGGTTGCGGACAGACTATAGTCCGTTCAATGCGTTACGAAAAAAAATTCTATCAATTTTCCTATCAATCGACTCTACGGTGAAGCGAGTTCTTTGAAATCTAATATATAAAAATGTCGTGTCACGGTGTTTGTAGTCGAACTCCTTCGAAACGGCTGAACCGATTATTATAAAATTTTAAATATATATTTTGTAGGTATGAGAATAGGTCGTAAAGTATTTATATTTGATACTTATAGATGATTACCGTGTAAAATGCCTTTTTATCCAACTATGGTGACCTGGATGCTGCTAAGAAGGGCACTCCGAAGCCTCCGATAACACTCACCAATATCGAGGTTTGTGTTCATTTTTCTGTTATTCTTTAACATGTGACATAAAAACTTAGCTCTTGCTCTATTTAAATTTGTAGAATCGTGTTTGTCAATAATGCGTATAGGATATGGGTCTTCATTTAAATCGTATATCTACTACTTGTTGTAAGAGTTGATAAACGCATATAGATCCGGCTTGATTATTATGATTTAGTACTCGGCTGAGTGCCTTAAGCGCTCGTCTTAGTAGTCCGGTGAAACTGTTAAGACCTTGCTAGGTCAATAGCATAGTCAGTTCGAGAAAAAAAAGATTTAGAACGGTTCTTCAAACGCAATTAATACTTACTTAGTTGGTTTAGATAGTGAAATTGTAAGCTCCAGTTTGTCCATTGTTGCCAAGTTTTATAAGCTACACAATTATTGATGATAACATTATAATAATGAGGCAAAAAATTGGAAGGTCGATGGAAAACGTTTTACGCTAATGAACTTTCTGTAGGTGGTACAGAAGGAGCCGTTACTCCGCGAACCGAATTATGAGCTGGACTTGAAGGCTCTGAAAATCCACTGCCAGAGCGAGTGGAACAGCATCAATATCAATGCTCTCATCGATAAGAAGAGGAAAGAGGTAGTTTGCTATTTCTGCCTGGTACAATTTGATCACGTCAGCCGGTGAAAGACCCACTGCAAGGTCATAGGTCTTTTCCCGCAGGAAGTCAAAGGCAGTTATACATTTCCCCAAATACGGTGGCACAACAAGAACATCTGTCAGGTTTAGGTTTCCTCGTGACGTTTTCCTTCACCGTCACCAGATAGTGTTGTCAATTTAAATTACATTACATACTGGTATATTTCACTGGTGAAAGTGTTTGACTACCTTTGATGCTATTGGTTAATTAATTCCCAAGAGTTTCTTATGACTGATCAACTTAACGAACATCATCCTTCATACCTCTGTTTAAGGAGTGTTTTTCTGTTTTATTTACTTACAATCAAGATATTAGATTTGATTGATTTTAAAACAGGGTAACCTTAAAATTGGCGATGACTTGTGGAGACCGATTTGATGTCAAGAACAGTTTGGTAACTAAGAAGTTACAAATATATTTTTTTATAATATTTTAGACATCTGTGTGACGTAGAGTTGGTCACTATTAGAGAAGAACTAGTTAGAGACACTAGTAACTATTTTTCAGGGTCAGTACCCACAGTGTTCCTTAAGCGCCGTTAGTTTGGCCACGTCCAGAGCCACACTGAGAAGGAAGGTCAGGGACTTTTACCAAAAATCCCCCAAAGAGGTAAGTCTATGGCAATGAAACCTATTTCCTGGTAATTAACACTCGTAGCAAAATATAAACTATTCAATATGAGTTTTGAGGGTAGAAACGATTTGAAAATTGTCTTAGATCTAGAACTCTTCTGTCCATTGTGGAGTGTAGAGAAATAGTTTCTATGATTTTTGGAAGACTTTTTGATGGACAACTCGTAGATGATTATGGTATTAAAGATGTAGTTCATCCCCACGCAGGCTGCCCCTCAACCCCCCATCCCTCCCGAGCGTCCCCCCGCAGCTCCCACGAACGAGCAAATTATGTCCCTTCGCGGGGAGGACTTTTTCCTCTATTGTCCGAGACTTGACGGACATACATATGGAAGGTATGTATTCAGAAATTATGTATATCCATCTATGTCCTTATGAACCTAAATTCAAAATACCTTGGGAACCTAAATTAAGCCATTAAATTTCTTCGTGGTACGCTATTTGTTTGGGTTATTGTGAGGTAACTGAATTTTTACCTTATACAGATATTATGTACATCCACCCATATCTTTAGTATAATATTGGGACTATAAAGTCATTCATTAAATCTATTCGTGTTACGATATTCGCTTGGATTATTTAGATATAAGAAAGCTACGAATTGGAACACTGTACTTAAACGGTGACTGAAATATTTAATATATAAAAATATCGTGTCACGGTGTTTGTAGTCGAACTCCTTCGAAACGGCTGAGTGCTAACGTTAGACTAGCGACGCGTAGTATACCAGCCTGTGTACAGCGGTTGCGGACAGACTATAGTCCGTTCAATGCGTTACGAAAAAAAATTCTATCAATTTTCCTATCAATCGACTCTACGGTGAAGCGAGTTCTTTGAGTATATATTTCGAATGCAGTCGAAATTATGTGTGTTACATAATAGACATAGTAAACATGGTATAGGGTTATCATTTAAATAGTTGGCAATGGGTATTATATATTTTCAAGAAATTATGCTTGTTACCGTGTCAGGTTTGGAGCTGGTGCTTTTATCCGTTACGCAGGAGTCGTATCGTTTGTTTTGGACTTTTTATCCAACTATGGATATTTGATACCTATAGATGATTACCGTGTAAAATGCCTTTAACCACAAATTTTCTCCTTCCTACTTTTGTATGAACAATATCCAAATGATTCAACGCTCGTTCGTATTTCAAACAAACCGTTATTATTGATGTTGCTGGATGAGCATGAGATGGCGCTACGTCCGCCTCATCGACATTTATTCCATAGGATATGGGTCTTCATTTAAATCGTATATCTACTACTTGTTGTAAGAGTTGATAAACGCATATAGATCCGGCTTGATTATTATGATTTAGTACTCGGCTGAGTGCCTTAAGCGCTCGTCTTAGTAGTCCGGTGAAACTGTTAAGACCTTGCTAGGTCAATAGCATAGTCAGTTCGAGAAAAAAAAGATTTAGAACGGTTCTTCAAACGCAATTAATACTTACTTAGTTGGTTTAGATAGTGAAATTGTAAGCTCCAGTTTGTCCATTGTTGCCAAGTTTTATAAGCTACACAATTATTGATGATAACATTATAATAATGAGGCAAAAAATTGGAAGGTCGATGGAAAACGTTTTACGCTAATGAACTTTCTGTAGGTGGTACAGAAGGAGCCGTTACTCCGCGAACCGAATTATGAGCTGGACTTGAAGGCTCTGAAAATCCACTGCCAGAGCGAGTGGAACAGCATCAATATCAATGCTCTCATCGATAAGAAGAGGAAAGAGGTAGTTTGCTATTTCTGCCTGGTACAATTTGATCACGTCAGCCGGTGAAAGACCCACTGCAAGGTCATAGGTCTTTTCCCGCAGGAAGTCAAAGGCAGTTATACATTTCCCCAAATACGGTGGCACAACAAGAACATCTGTCAGGTTTAGGTTTCCTCGTGACGTTTTCCTTCACCGTCACCAGATAGTGTTGTCAATTTAAATTACATTACATACTGGTATATTTCACTGGTGAAAGTGTTTGACTACCTTTGATGCTATTGGTTAATTAATTCCCAAGAGTTTCTTATGACTGATCAACTTAACGAACATCATCCTTCATACCTCTGTTTAAGGAGTGTTTTTCTGTTTTATTTACTTACAATCAAGATATTAGATTTGATTGATTTTAAAACAGGGTAACCTTAAAATTGGCGATGACTTGTGGAGACCGATTAGATGTTAAGAACAGTTTGGTAACTAAGAAGTTACAAATATATTTTTTTATAATATTTTAGACATCTGTGTGACGTAGAGTTGGTCACCAATAGAGAAGAACTAGTTAGAGACACTAGTAACTATTTTTCAGGGTCAGTACCCACAGTGTTCGTTAAGCGCCGTTAGTTTGGCCACGTCCAGAGCCACACTGAGAAGGAAGGTCAGGGACTTTTACCAAAAATCCCCCAAAGAGGTAAGTCTATGGCAATGAAACCTATTTCCTGGTAATTAACGCTCGTAGCAAAATATAAACTATTCAATATGAGTTTTGAGGGTAGAAACGATTTGAAAATTGTCTTAGATCTAGAACTCTTCTGTCCATTGTGGAGTGTAGAGAAATAGTTTCTATGATTTTTGGAAGACTTTTTGATGGACAACTCGTAGATGATTATGGTATTAAAGATGTAGTTCATCCCCACGCAGGCTGCCCCTCAACCCCCCATCCCTCCCGAGCGTCCCCCCGCAGCTCCCACGAACGAGCAAATTATGTCCCTTCGCGGGGAGGACTTTTTCCTCTATTGTCCGAGACTTGACGGACATACATATGGAAGGTATGTATTCAGAAATTATGTATATCCATCTATGTCCTTATGAACCTAAATTCAAAATACCTTGGGAACCTAAATTAAGCCATTAATGTTCTTCGTGGTACGCTATTTGTTTGGGTTATTGTGAGGTAACTGAATTTTTACCTTATACAGATATTATGTACATCCACCCATATCTTTAGTATAATATTGGGACTATAAAGTCATTCATTAAATCTATTCGTGTTACGATATTCGCTTGGATTATTTAGATATAAGAAAGCTACGAATTGGAACACTGTACTTAAACGGTGACTGAAATATTTAATATATAAAAATATCGTGTCACGGTGTTTGTAGTCGAACTCCTTCGAAACGGCTGAACCGATTATTATAAAATTTTAAATATATATTTTGTAGGTATGAGAATAGGTCGTAAAGTATTTATATTTGATACCTATAGATGATTACCGTGTAAAATGCCTTTAACCACAAATTTTCTCCTTCCTACTTTTGTATGAACAATATCCAAATGATTCAACGCTCGTTCGTATTTCAAACAAAACGATATTATTGATGTTGCTGGATGAGCATGAGATGGCGCTACGTCCGCCTCATCGACATTTATTCCATACATGCGTAAATCATGCACTAAACCAGCTAGGAATGTGTTTGAGTAACTCTCTGGATTGTTTGGTTCTACAATGGGAAACGGTGCGAATCACTGTAATCGGGTTTTTTAAGATTTTATAAATGTAGGAATACAATTGGAACCGCTAGGTAACAAAGTTGCGCGGGTCAGCTAGTAATTTCTATATTATTTACGAGAGATCCATGCATATAATGTAAAGTCTAGTCCAATTTATTTCAATCATTTTTTATACTTCCTAGACATTTATATCTAAGAAAACAGTTATCACGATAGCTTAAACATAAGTTATTAAAATATTAAAAGACTATGATTTTTGTAAGCGTTTAAGTGTTAGCTAATATGTGTTTTCTTGCTGTGGAGAAATGTATTGCTAAGTTAATAAGCAATGTAGACGAAGTCACAGGTATCAACTAGTCGTCTGTAGAGTTCTGCTCTATACGTAGTTTCAGCCCTTAGCCACTATAGTCTTTAAATCAGAACTCTTCATTAGGAACTTGTCTCTTCAGTTCCTAATTTTTGTCTTGTCTCTCTAACGATATATAGCGCTATTTTATCTATTAAGACACGTAAAGGTGAACACCGAGGGATCTACCAAAGGTAGTCTTAGCTGCTTTGCTGCAAGCATTTAAACTATGTGATAACCCAAAATAATATGTTTGGCACGGATTAAGCACGTTCAGCACAATATTGGCGATTTAATTGGGTACATCCTGACATATGATAGTTCGAAGTAATATCACTGGGATAGATTAACCACTGTCTGTATAATGTTGGCGATGTAATAGGGTATAGATCCCAAATTATTACTGGCCAATCGTGCCACTATTACACCTGTTGTATGACGTCTACCATCCTCAATTCCATCTACCAAGGTACCATTTTGATATTGAAACAGGGATGACCTGATGCCGCTGCCGAAATCGGAGACGCTCTAGAGATCGCAGATCAGAACTACAATTCAAAGTTTCAGCAGTTGGACGGGAAGAAGTGGATTCTCAGGGCCACGAGGCACATGGCCAGTTACAGGTCAGTATTTGTATTTCCCAACTGGTTCGTTGATGTTTGGGCCCACTTTAATTCATTTCTTTTAATGCTTCGTAGGTTGTAGGTGCTTTTTAGGTAGCACAGTCTCAAATGATGGAAAATGACGATGTGGTCTAAGATGACCTAGAGCTATATATATATAGATATACCTAGAAGTGACCGACTCTTAAGTCTAGCGGCTGGAGCACACAGATGCTTAGCGGCAGATTTCCAATTTGAGGGTGGTAGCTAGCCAATTGGGTGTGGAAAGAGTCATACCACCGTTCAAAAACTTGTGGAAATGATGCTTGTATTTCTCGTACATCATACATAGCTTGCTTTAAAAAGGTTTTGTATTAAATGCAACGCGCTTGCCCGAGGCAAGTTCGCGTTATCCCTTTTCGCAGGTCGTAACCTAACGTAACCAAAGCGAGACAAAAGAGCAAGATGCCGAACATTCAGCGACCGCGGTGAATTTAATAGGATACCTTTTTAAAGCAAGTATTCAATACGTATTTAACTTGTAATAACTCCGATGATGCTTAAAATGAATTTGAAAGTAACATATCATAACCTCCGTAGGCAGTTCATATAGATTCCTGGCTCAGCTTCTAACCAACATATGTATCCTTTTATTTAGAATTGTCTGGAGATAGTTATTTATTAATTTAAACATATATAAATAAAAATCAATTGTCAAATGTAGTATATAAACGCATCATTTCAGAATGGTTGCACCTATTTAGACAATATATTTTTGTTATGAGACAGAAGACAGCAGGGGGATATTAAAACATATTGGCAGATGATGGGTTGACGTCAAATTACCCAGTTCCCGTTTTATTGCATTGCATGGTTTTATTGTGGAGGGAGGATTTGATCTATTTTGTTTTGCGTTACTACAGTCGAGTGAAGTCGGGTCAGACAGCTAGTTTAAATAAAAATAATGAAGCTGTAGTTTTAGTGAAACACGTTGGTTAAATTGTAGCGCTGGTAGTTTGATTGATGGAATGTGATGGTAGGTACCAAACGTTCAAGTGGTACACGAGCATCCCGTGCTGCATCACGGCGCTGGGGATGCTGCGCCGGCTCCGGGCGAGGGCCTGGAACGAGGACATAACGCATATAGATCCGGCTTGATTATTATGATTTAGTACTCGGCTGAGTGCCTTAAGCGCTCGTCTTAGTAGTCCGGTGAAACTGTTAAGACCTTGCTAGGTCAATAGCATAGTCAGTTCGAGAAAAAAAAGATTTAGAACGGTTCTTCAAACGCAATTAATACTTACTTAGTTGGTTTAGATAGTGAAATTGTAAGCTCCAGTTTGTCCATTGTTGCCAAGTTTTATAAGCTACACAATTATTGATGATAACATTATAATAATGAGGCAAAAAATTGGAAGGTCGATGGAAAACGTTTTACGCTAATGAACTTTCTGTAGGTGGTACAGAAGGAGCCGTTACTCCGCGAACCGAATTATGAGCTGGACTTGAAGGCTCTGAAAATCCACTGCCAGAGCGAGTGGAACAGCATCAATATCAATGCTCTCATCGATAAGAAGAGGAAAGAGGTAGTTTGCTATTTCTGCCTGGTACAATTTGATCACGTCAGCCGGTGAAAGACCCACTGCAAGGTCATAGGTCTTTTCCCGCAGGAAGTCAAAGGCAGTTATACATTTCCCCAAATACGGTGGCACAACAAGAACATCTGTCAGGTTTAGGTTTCCTCGTGACGTTTTCCTTCACCGTCACCAGATAGTGTTGTCAATTTAAATTACATTACATACTGGTATATTAAATACGGTGGCACAACAAGAACATCTGTCAGGTTTAGGTTTCCTCGTGACGTTTTCCTTCACCGTCACCAGATAGTGTTGTCAATTTAAATTACATTACATACTGGTATATTTCACTGGTGAAAGTGTTTGACTACCTTTGATGCTATTGGTTAATTAATTCCCAAGAGTTTCTTATGACTGATCAACTTAACGAACATCATCCTTCATACCTCTGTTTAAGGAGTGTTTTTCTGTTTTATTTACTTACAATCAAGATATTAGATTTGATTGATTTTAAAACAGGGTAACCTTAAAATTGGCGATGACTTGTGGAGACCGATTTGATGTCAAGAACAGTTTGGTAACTAAGAAGTTACAAATATATTTTTTTATAATATTTTAGACATCTGTGTGACGTAGAGTTGGTCACTATTAGAGAAGAACTAGTTAGAGACACTAGTAACTATTTTTCAGGGTCAGTACCCACAGTGTTCCTTAAGCGCCGTTAGTTTGGCCACGTCCAGAGCCACACTGAGAAGGAAGGTCAGGGACTTTTACCAAAAATCCCCCAAAGAGGTAAGTCTATGGCAATGAAACCTATTTCCTGGTAATGAACACTCGTAGCAAAATATAAACTATTCAATATGAGTTTTGAGGGTAGAAACGATTTGAAAATTGTCTTAGATCTAGAACTCTTCTGTCCATTGTGGAGTGTAGAGAAATAGTTTCTATGATTTTTGGAAGACTTTTTGATGGACAACTCGTAGATGATTATGGTATTAAAGATGTAGTTCATCCCCACGCAGGCTGCCCCTCAACCCCCCATCCCTCCCGAGCGTCCCCCCGCAGCTCCCACGAACGAGCAAATTATGTCCCTTCGCGGGGAGGACTTTTTCCTCTATTGTCCGAGACTTGACGGACATACATATGGAAGGTATGTATTCAGAAATTATGTATATCCATCTATGTCCTTATGAACCTAAATTCAAAATACCTTGGGAACCTAAATTAAGCCATTAAATTTCTTCGTGGTACGCTATTTGTTTGGGTTATTGTGAGGTAACTGAATTTTTACCTTATACAGATATTATGTACATCCACCCATATCTTTAGTATAATATTGGGACTATAAAGTCATTCATTAAATCTATTCGTGTTACGATATTCGCTTGGATTATTTAGATATAAGAAAGCTACGAATTGGAACACTGTACTTAAACGGTGACTGAAATATTTAATATATAAAAATATCGTGTCACGGTGTTTGTAGTCGAACTCCTTCGAAACGGCTGAACCGATTATTATAAAATTTTAAATATATATTTTGTAGGTATGAGAATAGGTCGTAAAGTATTTATATTTGATACTTATAGATGATTACCGTGTAAAATGCCTTTAACCACAAATTTTCTCCTTCCTACTTTTGTATGAACAATATCCAAATGATTCAACGCTCGTTCGTATTTCAAACAAACCGTTATTATTGATGTTGCTGGATGAGCATGAGATGGCGCTACGTCCGCCTCATCGACATTTATTCCATACATGCGTAAATCATGCACTAAACCAGCTAGGAATGTGTTTGAGTAACTCTCTGGATTGTTTGGTTCTACAATGGGAAACGGTGCGAATCACTGTAATCGGGTTTTTTAAGATTTTATAAATGTAGGAATACAATTGGAACCGCTAGGTAACAAAGTTGCGCGGGTCAGCTAGTAATTTCTATATTATTTACGAGAGATCCATGCATATAATGTAAAGTCTAGTCCAATTTATTTCAATCATTTTTTATACTTCCTAGACATTTATATCTAAGAAAACAGTTATCACGATAGCTTAAACATAAGTTATTAAAATATTAAAAGACTATGATTTTTGTAAGCGTTTAAGTGTTAGCTAATATGTGTTTTCTTGCTGTGGAGAAATGTATTGCTAAGTTAATAAGCAATGTAGACGAAGTCACAGGTATCAACTAGTCGTCTGTAGAGTTCTGCTCTATACGTAGTTTCAGCCCTTAGCCACTATAGTCTTTAAATCAGAACTCTTCATTAGGAACTTGTCTCTACAGTTCCTAATTTTTGTCTTGTCTCTCTAACGATATATAGCGCTATTTTATCTATTAAGACACGTAAAGGTGAACACCGAGGGATCTACCAAAGGTAGTCTTAGCTGCTTTGCTGCAAGCATTTAAACTATGTGATAACCCAAAATAATATGTTTGGCACGGATTAAGCACGTTCAGCACAATATTGGCGATTTAATTGGGTACATCCTGACATATGATAGTTCGAAGTAATATCACTGGGATAGATTAACCACTGTCTGTATAATGTTGGCGATGTAATAGGGTATAGATACCCAATTATTACTGGCCAATCGTGCCACTATTACACCTGTTGTATGACGTCTACCATCCTCAATTCCATCTACCAAGGTACCATTTTGATATTGAAACAGGGATGACCTGATGCCGCTGCCGAAATCGGAGACGCTCTAGAGATCGCAGATCAGAACTACCATTCACAGTTTCAGCAGTTGGACGGGAAGAAGTGGATTCTCAGGGCCACGAGGCACATGGCCAGTTACAGGTCAGTATTTGTATTTCCCAACTGGTTCGTTGATGTTTGGGCCCACTTTAATTCATTTCTTTTAATGCTTCGTAGGTTGTAGGTGCTTTTTAGGTAGCACAGTCTCAAATGATGGAAAATGACGATGTGGTCTAAGATGACCTAGAGCTATATATATGTAGATATACCTAGAAGTGACCGACTCTTAAGTCTAGCGGCTGGAGCACACAGATGCTTAGCGGCAGATTTCCAATTTGAGGGTGGTAGCTAGCCAATTGGGTGTGGAAAGAGTCATACCACCGTTCAAAAACTTGTGGAAATGATGCTTGTATTTCTCGTACATCATACATAGCTTGCTTTAAAAAGGTTTTGTATTAAATGCAACGCGCTTGCCCGAGGCAAGTTCGCGTTATCCCTTTTCGCAGGTCGTAACCTAACGTAACCAAAGCGAGACAAAAGAGCAAGATGCCGAACATTCAGCGACCGCGGTGAATTTAATAGGATACCTTTTTAAAGCAAGTATTCAATACGTATTTAACTTGTAATAACTCCGATGATGCTTAAAATGAATTTGAAAGTAACATATCATAACCTCCGTAGGCAGTTCATATAGATTCCTGGCTCAGTTTCTAACCAACATATGTATCCTTTTATTTAGAATTGTCTGGAGATAGTTATTTATTAATTTAAACATATATAAATAAAAATCAATTGTCAAATGTAGTATATAAACGCATCATTTCAGAATGGTTGCACCTATTTAGACAATATATTTTTGTTATGAGACAGAAGACAGCAGGGGGATATTAAAACATATTGGCAGATGATGGGTTGACGTCAAATTACCCAGTTCCCGTTTTATTGCATTGCATGGTTTTATTGTGGAGGGAGGATTTGATCTATTTTGTTTTGCGTTACTACAGTCGAGTGAAGTCGGGTCAGACAGCTAGTTTAAATAAAAATAATGAAGCTGTAGTTTTAGTGAAACACGTTGGTTAAATTGTAGCGCTGGTAGTTTGATTGATGGAATGTGATGGTAGGTACCAAACGTTCAAGTGGTACACGAGCATCCCGTGCTGCATCACGGCGCTGGGGATGCTGCGCCGGCTCCGGGCGAGGGCCTGGAACGAGGACATCCTCGACGAGACCCTCGACCTCGGCTACAATCTCTACAGGGTGAGGAGATCCTACACTAAAAATTGAATAAGGGTTGCATTGGGGCCAAATAGGTACACTGTCTCAGTATGAGTTTGCAGGCCCTACAAGTAAATGTCCATCGTTACGGTAGTTTAAGCTGCATAGGCCCAATGTGATGGAGGTGAACTCCCACAGTTCATCAGGGATGGGTCTCACTCGCAGCCCTCTTTGAGGGGTCTACCATCTTGACCCCTCAGACCGCAGTCGAACCCCTTACGAAGGACCAACATCTATCGAGGGAGTAGACGTAGTGCCCGTTAGGTAGTACCAGCTCCTCGAACCTCAAAAGGTATGAGAAGGCACCATGGGGTTTTCGTCCTTGCAAATCGGACATAGCCGATTTTTAGTAGCCCGGCGTGGTGGGTATATGTTAGGGATTACTCCGTATTTAAGCCGGACCAAGGGGAGATGGGCCGGGGGGCCCGTCTCTCCATTGCACTGGTTTGGCCGTCTGGGAGACAGTCGGGATGTACCAGGCTGTCTCTCTTTAGCGCGGGAGGCCCAGGATTAGGCTGGGCCAGCTGCCCGGAGCGACATGGTTGCTAGCTAGCTCGAGCCCGTGTCGCCCCTTCAAGGCAGTAGAGGTACATCGGGGGGTTTTAGTCCGTGGGAGTCGGACATAACCCACTCTCTCCCCCGGGAGAGTGGGTATCCATAAATGATTTCCCTTCGTCAATAAAAAAAAAGGGATTACTCCGTATAAATAAAGCCTTCCACTAAATTTTGGAGTTTTTGGCGAGATCTTAGTGTATCATGTAGTAGATTTTATATTTCATTCATAATCTTGTGTTATTTTATTCTATATATTGTGCGGAAATGAAATAGGCGAGAAATAATACCTCGGACTATGAATTCTGAGATGCCACAAAATCTTCCCGGGAAGTTTTAGCATCATCTTGTTAGAACATTGAAATTATTACTAGAAACTTGAGAAACTTGCTAACTTTAAAATCTATGTTATTTACTCGACAATGGTAGTAATAATATAGAAGATTGGTTGCCAAAAGTAAAACTAAAAAAAAAGATAAAACATTACTAGTGTTTTTGGGGAGCATAATTTAAAAGAGATCCTGATACCATTCCTCTTAAATGTTAAATGAATAAGCCGTTTATTGAAGCCTTAAAAACAATATCTTCAGGAGTCGTTGTTGGAGCGCGGCGGTCCCATCCGGTCGCTGGTGCTGGGGGAACTCAAGGAGACCTTTACGATAAGAGATAAAGAATACTCGCATAGGGTAAGATTCCGTTACCGTAGTTTACGATTGCGAATACAGATTTGCAATAGGTAAATATTGGGGTTTCATCAGCTGCACTTCCATTTGCTTCTATATAATTTTGTACTAATCTCTTTTCATTATACGCTTAATACCATTATAAACCGAAAAAAGTTTACCCAATAATGTTGAAAGATTGTTTTCAAGCTGCCTACTTTCCATAAGGATTATATATTATTAGAAGGAAAGTCATAAACGTATGTATAACGTACCATACTTGAACTACGTTAGCCATTGTCTGATGAATTTTTAGTGCCCCGGAGTTGAGAAAACTGCAAGTCCTCTATAACTTGAGGGTTGAGCTAAAATAAAAGTTTTTACCGCGTGAGAGGACTCTATCGATCAGCAGATTAATATGCGTATAGTCTCTATCTTTGTTCCGGTTAATCTCCGAAACCGTTGCACTAATTTTACCAGAATTTCCACTGGCATTGTATGTTGTATGCGTTAGAAATTATACTTCTTTGGCGTAACAAGATAAAAATCTTTTCAAAGATTTTATCTTTCGCCTTATTCTACGTTTGTAGAAAAAACGACACTAACAATAGAAAAAAGGTATCTAATACCTTGCAAGTTTTAATACGAACAACAAATACAAAGAAACAAAATGTTGACTATAGCTAACTTTAGGGTGTCGGTTTTTCGTGACGGTGTGCGCGCGCATCGTATAAATTTACTAGTATAATTTCAAAAACAGGGTTCCACGTGAATACAATAAACTAAGCAAGCCATACTCTGAACCACGCATCTTACGCGCGCATTTACATTGATAAACAAGATGACTCAGTTGATAGCTTATTCAGACACGAGATTAATCCACGTAGGTTGGAATCCTTTCGACTGATTTGGAGAACTCTTTCAGTGAAGAAAATCATTATAATGCAACTATAGCTTGGTGATAGGGCTTTTCCTAAGTCCGCCTCTAACTACCACCCTCGAGTTGAGAACTTGCCACCGAGCACCTGTTGGTGTGTTTCGACAGCCGCATTTGTGAGTCAGGCAGATGGTATTGTGCTCAAACGATAAGCACCTATAAAATATAGTAGTTTAAATATTTAAGACTTTGAATGGAAGCCGACATACTTGGAACGATAAAGCTTTTCTCTGAAGAATTTCATATTAGTGGGTTGAGAAAACCAACGATCCTGTACAAAGGACTTATGGTTTAGGTAAAATATGAGCCTTTTTTTTATATAGTAGCACGGCAAAATAACTGCACTACGCTGATGGTAAACACAGTACAATTCAAAAACAATGGCGACCACCGAGTGACACACTATCCATCGCCGGTCGCCACTGTCATGCCGGCCTGCGTACAGCTGGATATGCACAGGCTGATCCCGAAACGCGACCCGCAGAAGTGAAACACTACGACGGGCTTTTTCACCATATACATGATGGTTGCGACCCAGTCAGTCTGTAGAACCCTACCACCCTGCTTTCGCCATTGCCTCGTTCGTTATTCAGCAGGGTGCACCACGTGCAGGTGAGGTTGGCTTGGGTGACTCAAGTTTTATGATGTTATTCGACACCCCTTACACCCCCAAAACTAAGCCGTATGATAGGACTATGCCTATTATCAAATTAGAATGGCATCCTATAATATATGGAAAATCGCAAGATGCCTTAACAGTATAGTTTTCATGGTTGAAGGAACGTGGAGTAGCTGTCTGGGGAAAATTATTGTCGAATAATCCCAAGGTGTTTGACCTGTGTCGAGGCATCGAGGCGTTCTTTAAAGAGTCTGATGCTGGACTATTACAGGTTATTGATTCTTGATTTGTTTAACTTAGTCATCTCTCACTGACATTGTCTAAAGGGTCCTATTAATCTATCACGAAGACTAAACAAAACCTAACTAAAGTTCCTTTCTAGACCACGCAAAGACAAATAAATGCCTGTTTAAGGTCCCTATAATAATATTTTAACTCTGTTTTGTATTAAATATATATATTATGCACAAGAACGAGCTTACGGCTATATACAGAGCGACCAAAAGTATTTAAGTAGGTTGTAACTGTTTTATCTCTGTCTAGACATATATAGATAAACAGTATCTCTCATGTTTGTAAGTAACCAGTTGTCTTTGCAATTGATTGTCTTGGATTATGATATCATTAGCTTAGTTGATAAAGTGTTCGGTCACAGCGTCGATAGACGTTCGTTTGAAACCTAGTAACTGAGTCTGAGCTTTCCTTGAAGGATAATGTCTTTATGAACCCATATTATGGTGGTAAGGTTTATTTTAATTCTATTTGGCTAGCTACCACCCTCATGTTATAAATCTGTCATAAAGCACCTGTTGGTGTGTTCCGGCACACGCGTTTGAGAGCCAGTACACTTTGGGTGGAGCGTGTTTACCATCATGGGTCACATCGCCATTTAACATCAGCTGGGATTGTGCTCAAACGCTAATAAAGTCTAAAATACGCAAAGTATAGAAGATGAGTTTTTTCAAAATTGGGACTCTAAGGACTTGTCTAATTGTCCTACTGTAAAGTCTGTACCGCAAACAAACAATCTAAAAATAACAGATTTTTACTAATTGAATTTAAAACTATATACGGTACTTGTTGAAAAAACACCAGTTTTGGAAAACTATCTCCTTCTGTTTGTTCCTATGAATCTCGAAAACCGTTGCACCGATTTTAACGGGACTTTCATTGATTATCTAATGTTGCAAAAAATTACGAACATCTGCATTAGAAGAAAAAATATAATAAACTAAACAGGCCGTGTCCGGAACCACGCGACTTACGAGCACTTTTACGTTGATCTAAAATTATTAATTGCTAAGTATCACTTAGTTAAGAACCTCGGGTAATAGCTAGTTTCTTATAAGTTGTGTGGCCTTTAATTTAGAATATTAGATTAGAGATTTATGGGAAGCAGAGGAAAATAAGTGTTATGGCATGAATGACGACGAAGTGTTTTGTAGGTCCCGGGGGAGTACGAGGTGGCCATTTGGAACGAAGGTGGAAAGTATTACATTTACCACCCATGGCCTGCTGATAGATATGGTCACAAGGTCAGATTTTTTTTGGTATCTATATGTACTTTAACTAGATTTTATTTCACTTTTAGTTCTGTATCCTCAAGATGTGTTGTTTCATTGTTAAGAATAGTTTAGTTTTTTATCAACTACCTGTAATTTTATTGGACCACTTTTTTTGCTTTCGTTATTTACGATCAGCGATTTGGTTTCGTCAAAGGTTTATCACGAAACAAAGAACCAATGAATCAAATGAGTTTTTGGTGAGATCTCAATGTGTCATGTAGTGCCTTTTACATTTTATTCATGACCTTGTGTTATTTGACTTATATATTTTGTAATATTGGTGGTGTTTAGGTGTTATAGTTCAGTTATTGTGCGCAAGTGGATGGGAAATAATACCACAGTGCATGGATTATGAAATGTCATAAAAATTCCCTGGAAAGTTCTAACAAGGGGCCATCATCTTGTCAGAGCAGGGGAATTTCATTTTAATAGAATATTACTAAAAAGTAGTAATATACAAGAACCATGTGGTACTGAAAGGCAACTATGTATATATAAACGGCCACCTATCGACCTGTAAGTATCCTGTAATGTTTACAACATCACCGATATATACAATGGCTGTAATATATTGGAAGATTGTTTTTTTTTTATATCAAAGGAGTAAACGAATAGAATCGAATTACATGATGTTAAGTGATCACCACCGTCCATAGACACTAGCAACACCAGGGGAGTCGCAAGTGCGTTGCCAGCCTGTGTTGGGGAGATGGGGATGGGAGAGGGAAAGCAGGTGGGCCTCCGGCACTCTCACTGCCCGAACGAAACGCAACAATGCGTGTTACTTCACGTGGGTGTGTCTGTGGGTCGGGTGGTAGTACTGCGAGCCGACACATTCATGCTGAAACCAGTAATACATTACAATTACAAACACAACAAAAAAATTTAGCTAAATAGATGGAGCTGTTTTTAAACTTGTTTTATTTATGTAGATAAAATACAGTTCCTTTGAGGTTCAATCACGTCAAAGTTATTGGACGTATCTGGGTAGGGCTGTAACTATTTGTTGCCTAATTTTTCATAATGATTCTATACTCTTTATTTTCTGGATCCGTTTGATTCCTTTATTATTTTCTTTAATGTCCAATGCAAGTTGTTAATAGCTTCAATGCTTAATAAACGCTTTTTGATTGTTAATTTCAAGACATTTAACGGACTTTGAAATGACCACGACCCTCCAACTTATATCTAAATCATGACTGGCGAATCTTGGTGTCTTTTATATAATGCTTTTGTAACGCGTCAAGGGAAAGATAAGTGAATCATACCAAATTGCGATCACCTCTCTCTCCCTTTATATTGCTAATTCCGAAATATATCTGCGCGAAACCAACAAAATAAAATAATAAAAAAAATAGTGCGTGGAGTCCCTCCGCGCGGAAGTAGTGAAACTTCGTAATGTGGAAATGAAAATAGGAAGGAGTAGAAATTGATTTTTAGTGAAATCATATTGTTTCTTTAAGACAAACTTTATTAACATTACTTACAATTTACAATTGATCGCATCTTTTAATTATAATTTTCGAGTGGAGGAATATCCAAATCTATAACATTTACAATGGGATTATGATAACTAAAGTAAGATACGAAATGTTTGATTATTTCCCTCGCTCTGTCCCTTCCTATTCCCCCTCCCCAGGAGCGTTGAACGTTTAACGCAACAGTGCTTTCATACCCCCGCCATGGTAGCGTTAAACGTTTAACGCAACCTTGTTGAAACTCGAATTACAAGTTTCACTTAAAAAATGTCGTAACGCAGTGTAATGTGTATATTTGGATTCCAAGCGCTTTTTAAGCCAATTTTAATTGGTACCGTGAGGAGTGAATATGAGTATTGGGATGTGATATGAGCAGGTGGGGCTCCGCGAGGGAGGAAAAGCATGCTTGCTGTATTTCACTCGCATCTCTCATCTCTGCGAGTACTTCCTGGAGAATGCGAGCGAGATGAAACGGAAGCCTTACAGCATCTCTGACATCTGCGTGACGGAGCGCAGGGAGATGCCGGACCCTCTAAACAAGCTTAAACGTAAGTACCTATCTTATCAGATAACTTAAAGAATTGTTTTCGAAAGATTGTCACAAAAGGATTCTAGGCTTCAAAGGAAAAAACAGCGTTGTGTTAAAAATAATGGGCAAGTTCATAGTACTAGGAAAGCACCAGATTTAAATTTTTGACTTTTCTTTTTTTAGCAACCAATCTTCTAGTATTAGTAACTTCGAGTATGTGATAACATTACAAGTGTCTTGTAATCATTTCTACGTTCTAACAAGATAGTGGTCCCCTTATTAGAACTTTCCAGGGAATTTCTGTGACGTCTCAGAATTCATGCTCCGTTGGTATTATTTCCCATCCAGTTTACTTGTACACAATAACCGAACTATATCACGTAGAATACCGCCAATATTACAAAATATAGAGCCAAATAACACAAGGTTATAAATAAAACATAAAATCCCACCAAAAACGGTTTCATTGTTGTTTAATAATTATTCAATCCAATCCAGTCCAATCTTTAATAATTCTTCCATATTATGCCAGCTTACGAGCCTCACGGCAGCAGAGTAAGCGTTATCTGGTCGTGAAAAACGACATCATAGAAGATAGTCATTGGTGAAGGGTTTATCACCATCAGGTAGTGGAGATAGAATCGAGAATATTTCACCACCTGAACTGGATTAATATCAGCTGACACTGGAACAAAATATGCCTGGATGTACCAATATTGCGGCTATTCCATCTAGTTTATTGTAGTCGTGGTCCAGTTTGACGCAGTGGTGGGTAATGTCAATGACGCAAATTAGATGGTTCTAGCATGATTGACGCTCATGTTACGTATCCTAAAGTATTTCCTTGTAGGTCTAAATTATTTTAATTTTCTTAAATGTCTGTATCATATCAATGTCAAAGACATTTTCTTTTACCGAGCCAATACCGCCACCATCATTTGTAAGTCAAACTGTAATCATATTTTAATTTTCCATGGTATAGGCATTGTCTAGTTTAAAGCCCTTTTTAATATTGGGTAATCCCTAATGTATACCCACCTCGCCGGGCAGCCGAGAGTGGGTTACGTCCGATCCGCCCGGATTAAAGCTCCATTGGGCCTTCTCAGTCTCACGCTTTTTGGCCGGGGAGCACGGACTGTCCCACGGATACTACGTCTGCTTCCTCGACAGGTGTTGGCCCCTCGTAAGGTGGTCCTGACTGCGGTCTGAGGGGTCAAGATGGTAGATCCCTCGAATTGAAAGTGGGTGTTAGAACCCCTGCCGAAGTATTAGAGTCACCACGATACAATGATTACATGGGCATGTGCAGTTTGAACTGCCAGATCAATGGAAATGCCCGTATACACCGCTTAGGTTCAGGCTCTAGGGTTAACTTTTGCTATTAAGGATATTTGTATTGGTAAGAGGGTGGAGGTTTTGGGGATGTGGTGTAGTGATGTGGGAGGTAGGAGGCTGAAGGCTATGTGTATGTGGTAGCGGTGGGTCCGGGCCGGTGGGTGCTGCGCGGTGGGTTCCACGAGGCGGACGCGCGTTTCCCGGAGGAGCACCGCGGGCGACAAGCCACGCCCGTCTCTATCGCGGCCATCGCAATGGCGCATCTCATCCCTCCACCGGACTGGACTCAGAATGAAGTCGATGAGGTTACAGATATACCACTTGTTCAAGGCCCCTCTATGATCTTTTCTAATAAAAACTTTATTCGGGCATAAATTAGTTGGGGGATTATCCAAATTCTTTTTGACGTTATATATAAGTAAAAATCGGAGATGAACGGTCACTTACTCGTCATATGCAGTTCGGACTCACTCGCTTTCGGATCCGATATTGTGGTGTGCATTATCAACAAAGCTAGTGCCTTTTTAACATCGTTAACGGCAACGGAAAAGGCTTATTAGGTAAGAGACCTCTTATGCCGGTTACAAAGAATACCTTCAGCCAATTTATACAGTCCACTGCTTAGGTTAGAAACCACAACCTGTGCGGACGTGGTGATTGTAGTGTATTCATTCAAATCCACTATAAAATGCTTTAAAAATTTTAATTGTTTCTCCTGTAATGTTTTGTGAATGTGACTTAGCCAGTTTCTTCCTTTAACCCTTAATTTCCTTCTTTGTATCTATATTTTCTCATAGCTAGGTGTGGAAACATTTTTTTGCTTAGCTGTAACTTTTCCTAAGAGTTTGAAATAAAATAATAAACTTTTCTACTTTTTAGACATTGATTCAAGGCGATATACTGTATAAAAACACAATGGATCATCTCGAGAAGATGGGTATCAGTCTTGACGCGCCCAGAAATGAGGAAGAAGCTGGTGAGGAAGAGATGAACACTCCGTCAGGGACATTGGCAGCTGCTGATGTCCTCAATAAGTTTAAGGTATGTTCAGCATGTAGTGGAATTAACGTTAACATTTTAAGCTACATTTCTATTCAGTTATCTATACATAAGAATGTAAATCTAACGGGTCCGTACTTTTCAGAACTTTGTGAAAAAAAGTTGTTGCTGGTATCTTGGAATAAAATATCTGTTTGTCTATATGTACGTTTGTTTAAACACGCATCACTACTGAAGTCCTTCGTTCACGATAAAAATCGGTCCATTCTAACAAAAGATAAATTTGTAAACTTTTTATTAACATGTAAGTCGCATACCTAACATAGTCGCGGGTACAGTTAGTTACTATTTAACTTGTCATGTTCGACTGCGCTTTACTACGTCGGAGAGATTACTATTGAACTTTTTTTTTACTGTGGGGAAATCCCTTATGGATACGCCACCCTACCGGGGGAGAGGGTGGGTTATGTCCGACACGCACAGACTAAAACTCCCCCCCCCCCCTACCTGAGGGCGGTCCGGGCATACCGCACGGTGTCCTCGGAGGCGGCTTTCACGCTCGCCGGCTCCCTACCCTGGGAGCTGGAGGCGGGTGTCCTCGCCGCTGTGTATCAGTACACGGCGGCGAGAAAGCGTAGTGGTGAGCCTGCGGCTCTCAGGGAAGTTGAGTTAAGAGGCGGGAGATCCGGGAGGTGGCGGTCGAGAGGTGGACGCGCGCTATGGGCGTTATACAGTGGATGCCGTCCGCCCGGTCCTGCGGGAGTGGATGGGACGGGAATGGGGCTCCCTGACGTTCCGGATGGTGCAGGTACTCACCGGGCACGGTTGCTTCGGATGGTACCTGCACCATATCGCATGCAGGGAGGCGACCGCCGTATGTCACGAGTGCGGCGCTGATGAGGACACCGCGCAGCACACTCTGTCCGAGTGTGCTGCGTGGGAAGGGCAGCGCCGCATTCTGGCTGCGGCGGTGGGGAATGTAGGGGGGAATTTGCGGAAGGTGACCGCCGGGCTCCTACCTATAGAGGGACATACCGGGTACACACCGGCTGCCCCCCCTCGTCCGCAAACAGATTACTATTACCTGCGTCCGTACTATTCTCTAGTATTGACTTGTACTAACAGCTGGTTACTATTGACACTATTGCCTGGAGGTACTAACTCTTTCGAAGTGTCTTGACTATTATTAGCTGTCTGCTTTAGCTGGACGTCACAAAAGGTGGCCGATAACTGAGTACTAGACACCCTCGTATGGGTCTTCGAACCTTTTCCATATGTGGATTAATCGTCACTTGTTCTTCGTCCCGGAATACACATACCTAAAAGTCATTCAGTCTATTCAGTCTTATTATGAAACTATTACTGGTTTCAGTATAAATGGGTCGGCTCGCCCGGGTTAGTACCACCCTCTCATAGAAAACCGGCGTGAAGTAACAGTGCTTGCATTGTTGCGTTTCGTTCGGTCAGTGACAGCCCCGGAAGACCACCTCCCCTCGCCTTCCCCCTTCCCTTACTCCACAGTGGGAACGCACTTGCGACTCCTCTGGTGTTGTTAGTGTCCATGGACGGTGGTGATCACTTAACATCACGTGACCAACCTGTTCGTTTGCCACCTATGACATTAAAAAAAAACTACATATTTGATATTTATTAATTAACTAGTTTCTGCCCGTGACTTTGCTTATGTTCATATTGATTTAACTTAGCCTTGAACAAGTATTTTTTATAGATGAATGGTACCCTACGTTCTTTTCTGTATACCTGACAACGCGCATAAAAAAAATCTTAAACAAGTAACTAGATAAAAATTTAAGTTTATAATTTTAGTAGCGAATATCAATTATTTCTAGATATCTGACTACGATTGTATCGAGACCGATGTGATGGACAGCCTGTACTGCGGTAAATATAATATTATTATTATAGTTATTAGCTAATTGTTTTGTTTGTGTGTTCGTGTGATCGAATCTTGGCAACTCATGGGTATAGACCGCCTTTAATTGTAACGCCTAATGTTAAAAGAGTTACTGTGACGTGTGTATCATAATATGTATGGTGGTGGCAATACGATCGAATAAAAACACGTTACCATGATCGTCATTATATATTGCAGGGTAATAAACCTCTTCCCTTAGGCGGTAGGTATGAGCATAGTTACCGCACCAGACCACGACGTATTGGCCATTTTCATATATGGTGGTACGTACAAGAACGTTTCTTAGATTCAGGTTTCCTCAAAATGTTTCCCTTCAACGTCAGTCGACGGTGTTACCAATTTAAGTTAAAAAACGTATGTGAATCCTCAAAGAAATTGGATCTGCAGTAATCGTGTTGATATTCCGCCGGTCAAACTGCTAGACCACTTCGGGACTTATCAAACTATTTTGTTATTGAATATGCATCGGTTGGTTAGAAAATGGAAACGGAAGAATGGATGGCCTTAGTGTTTCACAATGACATATCTGATACCTGACATCTGGTGGGTCCTGACGAACGTAATTTGAATGTTCATTTTAATAAACCTAAACTCACCTGATGTTAAATTACAACGTGATCTAAAGATGGTGTGAAGACCCCACCAGGTCAATAGCGTAGTCAGTTCAAGAAAAAGATGGTAAACACGTTAAATCTAGAGGCGGCTGACTCTGAAGTGCAGCTACCGGAGTACACGAACAGGTGCTTGCCGGTGTTAGAAAAAGCCCTACCACCATGCTATTGCTTCATTCGATTCATTTCGATGTCCTACATCGAGTGCTCTGGGTTATTTTTTTTTTCAATTTTGTTGGCATCGCACAAAGCTATTTAGAATTGGCAATACAAAGAAAGAGAGTGTGATCACAATTTGACACGAGTCACTTCTCTTTCCATTGACGCGCTGCATCTATCTATCTAATACCTTTAAACGACCAATTCTTGTATATTTTTATATTGTTATATATTCAGGATCTCTGAAACGGCGGCAGCGATTTCCGTGAAACTTAGTATTTAGGTGGTTTCGAGGATGATAAATCGATCTAGCTAGATTTCATTTTCATTAGATTTCATTCATCGAAACTTTTTTTTATCTGAGTTTTCATGCAATGAAAAAATATAGCTAAAATATAAAAGTAAATTTCGCCATTGCTGTTCAAACAAAAATAGCTCAGATAGAAATCGGCTGCTTCGAAAATCCGTCTAACCGCAGTGTTCGAATCTGAGTGACAGCAAAAGAGATGTCTTTTTTTACCAGTTTATTTTAATTTAAAAATGTTTTTTAAAGAACCGAGCTAGGCTCGGTGGTCCAGGTATTGAACATTATATAAGAAGTCATAAACATTTATCGGTTATGATTTAGATGCAAGCCAGAGAGTCGTGGCATGCTCCGGTTCTTTAGCATGATTGACATAATGTTCGACCAACGTATGAACTATGCCATCACTGCTTTGAATATATTGGTCTGGTGTGTGGTACCAGGTGAGCTGAACCCTGCGTCGGGTTCGGGTTCAATGTCGTTGAAGCAGTCGCTACGACAGCTGTTCTCGGAGCACAGCGCTGGTGTGGTGACCGCTCGCGGTGGTTCTGTAGCCGTATTCAAGGATGACGAACACTTCTACTTCTTTGATCCTCACGGCTGCGACGAGAACGGTTAGTGCTCCATTTTGTAGAATTTTCTGTCACTCTTTTATTTTCAGATAGATTTTTTTACCGATTCGTCTCGATGAGATGGTAAACACGCCAAATTTAGGGGGAAAATGGTTCTAAAGTACAGAGTATGTACAGGCGGTTTGAGATAGGTTTTTTTTTATTTCATAGGTGGCAAACGAACAGGTGGGTCACCTGATGTTAAGTGATCACCACCTTCCATGGACACTAACAACAATAGAGGAGTCGCAAGTGCGTTGCCACCCTTTGGGG
This sequence comes from Antheraea pernyi, assembly GCA_015888305.1. Taxonomy (NCBI): domain Eukaryota; kingdom Metazoa; phylum Arthropoda; class Insecta; order Lepidoptera; family Saturniidae; genus Antheraea; species Antheraea pernyi. The sequence goes on from MU160962.1 coordinate 34,296, forward strand.
GGAGGGTTAGGGGAGGGAGAAGGAGAGGAGAGAGGAGAGGGGAGGGGTAGTGGGCCTCCGGCGCCCTCACCGACTGAACGAAACGCAACAATGCAAGCACTGTTACTTCACGTCGGTTTTCTATGAGAGGGTGGTAGTACCGGGGGCGAGCTGACCCATTCATCCTGAAACCAGTAAAAGTTTCAGCATGACTCTACCAACATTAAGATTTCAAAGGGTAGGTAGCATGATGGATGGATAGAGCTCCGACTTAGTGGCAAGGATTGGGATATTTTCTTTGAGTGGAAAAAGATCCTGCGTTGGATACTCTCCCACTGCTGGGGGATAATGAGAGTTTCATGCTGAACTCTTAAGCAGATGTCAAGTGGCCGTAACTCCACTTACCGTATAGCGTGCATGTGAGCTACTTTATAGAATGTTTACCATTTGACCACAATCATATCTGATGGTAAATAATGATATAAATAACTCTAGAATGATACGGTCTAAGGTGGTATATGCACCAAACCTAGGTGGAGGACTAGCTCTCAAGTATAGCGGACGGAATACACTAATGGGTGCTTGGTGATAGATTTGAAACTTGAGTGTGGTATGGTTACATCACGATATTATCGTATACCGCAAGTTCCGACACAGTTGTAAGGATCAAACCTACGTCTATCAACGCTGCGGCCGAACGTGCTATCAAGTAAGCTGTCATTGGTTCTACCACTTCAAATACAATATTCAAGTTATCTTCATTTCTTGGCTAACTTGAGTTATGTTTTTGGGGTTTTCTTTTAGTTTTATGTCTGGCAACCGATCTCGTAGTAGATCATTATTGCCATTGTCGAGTGGGTAATGAAATTACAAATCTCTTGCGATCATTCCAATGAACTAAGAAGATGGTGGCCGTCTTGTTTTAATTTTCCAGGGAGTTTTTGTGACATCTCACATGATCTTGTTTCCCAACCGCTTCACTTGTGCACAGCAATTATTTTTTTATGTCATAGGACAGAAACGAACGGGCGGGTCGCCTGATGTTAAGTGATCACAGCCGTTCATAGCCACTTGCAATACCAGGGGAGTCGCTAGTGCGTTACCAGCCTGTTTGGGGGGAAAGGGGGGTCTTCCCCTTAGGGTAGAGGAAAGAGGGGAGAGGGGAGGGAGGTGGTCTTTCGGCGCTCTCACTGCCCGGACAATTTGAAACTTGAGTGTGGTATGGTTTCATTACGATATAATAGTTTACCGCAAGTTCCGACGCAGTTCCAAGGATCAAACCTACATCTATCAACGCTATGTCCGAACGTGCTATTAAGTAAGCCATCATTGTTTCTACCACTTCAAATACAATATTCAAGTTATCTTCATTTCTTGGCTAAATTGAGTTTTTTCATTTCTTGGCTAATTGATTTTTTTTCATTGAGTTTTGTTATTGGGGTTTTCTTTTAGTTTTATTTCTGACAACCGATCTTGTAGTAGATTATTACTGCCATTGTCGAGTGGGTAATGAAATTACAAATCTCTTGCGATCATTCCAATGAACTAACAAGATGGTGGCCAACTTGTTATAATTTTTTCCGGGGAGTTTTAGTGACATCTCAGTGTTTATGCTTCGTGATCTTATTTCCCATCCGATCCACTTGTGCACAACAATTTTTTTTTTATGTCTTAGGAGATAAACGAACAGGCGAGTCACCTGATGTTAAGTGATCACAGCCGTCCATAGACACTAGGGGAGTCGCAAGTGTGTTACCAGCCTGTTTGGGGGAAGGGGGTTCATCCCCCCTTAGGGTAGAGGAAGGAGGGGAGAGGTGAGGGAGGTGGGCATCCGGCGTTCTCACTGCCCGAACAAAACGTAACAATGCAAGCACTGTTACTTCACGTCGGCTTTCTATGATAGGTAGTACCGCGGGCGAGCCGACCCATTTATGCTGAAACCAGCTTGAAGCTGAAATAGCTTCAGCGTGGCTCTACCACCTACAGGTTACCCATTACGTAAAATAGCAGCAATATTACAAAATATAGAATGGCATATAAAATCGATTACATGACATTCCAAGAGCCCGTCAGAATCTCTCGATTCTGGGGTTGTATTGTGGGATTGTGGTTAGGGTTGCCGTCGGAGGAGCCCCGCGCGGCCGCCTGCCTCGTGCGGCTCAGCACGGGCGCCGAGCAGCTCGCGGACCTGGTCCTCGGGAACCTCCCCCCCGGACCCGACGACAGCTTCAACATCTCCCCCGTCGCCATCACCGCCACCAAACTCAACCTCGGCATCGGTGCTCCGGAGACCCAGCTCGAGGTTATCTACCGTTCCACCATTTAATTTTATACTAAGCCTGTTAAAATATCCCCTGGGAAAGAGTACTTTTTTTATACGAAAGGTATCGTATGACCTTTAATATACTTTTCATAAAGTCTATGCAAAATTTCATGATGTCCGGTCGAGATCTTAAGTAGCGCTTTGTGTAATTGGTAGATTTCTAATTTACATTTAAATAGTTTTAGTTCTACGGAGGGAAGAGAACAAATAAATGGTTTTGTGGTAAACCAACCAAATTGAACTAATTTCTACGTTATAAATTTCTAAGTTCTTCGTTATAACGAGCGACGTTCGAAGAGGTTAACAGTGTATATCATTTTAAGTAAAAAGGAGATTAGGGTGGACCTTATTTCGTACTCCCTGCTTGGGACCTGTTTGAACCTGTTGTCTATGAAAGCGCGGAAAATCGTCGACCATCGACGCTCCTTAATTACTTTTAGTTGCTTTACTGCCGTTTTCTGTTGCATAGAGATGCGATAGCGACCAAACAATTCCAAATGGGGAAGGTGCGTAGTAACCGTCCATTCCATTGAATTGAATTATAGATCTCTGCAAAGTAACGCCTTTATTAATGTAGGGAGTCCTTACGGTATTGTGATAATTATTGATGATAGTTGATAGCGATAATTGATAGAAAATGATATTTTAAATTGATAGACGAATCAGAAAAATGAAACAAGCGAACCTGTCAAGTGCTTAACCAATAACTACATTATAATAATAATATTTCTTTTTTTAAGCTTTATCTGTTATTAATATATAATTCACTATTATATTATAGCAATATAAGAGAGATAGAAAAGCATAGGGTCGCAAGAATGGGGTGTAACTCTTTTTCTTTACTCGAGGAAAATATATATAAATGAGGTAAGCCGTAAGTACGTATCGAATTATATTCGGAATTTAAAAATAGCATAAGGATCCTCGCTTATGACAGGAGCTCCTTATCCCCACTGTATTTTTTACCCCCATTCAAATAACGGGAAAGGATAGATGGAGAAAGTGTAAATATCGATGGGGGATGCGATGACACCTTGGGGTTTGGTTACAGAGCAAGGCGTACGAGTGGATCAGCAAGGGCACCGCTGCGGTACTGACGGGCCCTCGCGGTGAGAGCACCGCCATTGGGAAGGTCGCTCAGAAGGCAGGGATTGGGGTCGGTTTACTATTTTCGTCATCCTTGAGAAAGATTCAGTTTGGGTTTTCAATTGTGAATGAGCGTGATGTCGGTACAGGAGGAAGATATGGCCGGTCGTAAGTTGGCGTTGCCGGCGAGTGCCGCGTTCCTCTCGGCGTCGGAGTGCGTGCCTCCCCCGCACATGCACCGCGACCACATATACAACTTCCTCGGTATTGATCGTTCATTTCTTATTCGGCAACTTAGCGATAGGGTTGGGTAGTTGTGATAATTTTAATGTTCGAACATGATTGTGTCTCCCTTGTTAGGACTTTCCTGCTAGTTTTTGTAGCGAATTAGAATTCATCCTCCGTGGTACTATTTCCCATCCGCTCCACTTGTGCACAATAACCGAAATATATTACGTAAAACACCATTGATATTACAATACATAAAGTGTAATAATATAAGACGACCACTACACGATAGACAAAGATCCCATTAAAACTCCGTCTATAGGTTTTAGCGTTTGATCGAAATCTCATCTCCACATGACTATGTGGTCTAAGAAGGATCAAAAGGGAAGGTAAGATGGCAAAAGAAAATTGTCTCTTAAGTAAAGCTGTCGAAACATACCAACCAGTACTTGATGACATATTTACATTTACAACTTGAGGGTGGTAGCTAGCAGATAGCGAACTTAGTAAAAATCCAACTACCTTGCTATGTTTTCGTCACGATGATTCCCTTCATCGAAAGCTTCAATCATTCGGGCCCATTATTGCTTCAATCTATATTATACTTATGATGTGAGCCACCTCCGAATGACTCACAACTATAACGATGGCTTGATGAGATCGAAGTTGAAGTTGAAGAATGTTCAGGTTTTCTTGCAATAAAAGACTTGTTGCTAGTAGAGCAGCGAAGGATGTGCTCGCGTTGCCGACTCGTACAAAACAGGATAACTATACCGCCCGCGCCGGTTTTTGAGGTCGCTCTCAGGCACGATTTCGGTACAAAGCACCGCTTACGCACGCTGGCGGTGCTCCGCCAATCAAAGCGCTCGCAGCCTCAGAGCACGTTCTAACTAACTACACAGGCGGGGCGGTATCGCGATGAGTCACCTTTCGCTTTCTATTTATTTACATACAAAAACATTACATTTGTACTTACAACTACCAACTTATACTATTTTAAACTATTTCTAGACAAATCACTATAATAAATATCTATAACTACACCACATAAAACACGATCAGAGATATCTCTTTATTATCGCCTAAAACATATACTGATGGATGTATCTTAACTATTTTCAACTATTAAACTATACTATCAAATCTATGCATTCTATAAATCTACTTAATACAATATTAGATCTATTATCATTTACTTTACACACATTATTTATCAACACAGATTACTCTAAACTGTCGCGAACATATGAGGATGTTCGTTATTTACCAATTTGGCTTTTTGAAGTGCAACTTGTAATGCGAGTTCCAACAAGGTTGCGTTAAACGTTTAACGCCCCTGGGGAGGGGGAATAGGAAAAGACAGAGCGAGAAATATAATCAAACATTTCGTATCTTACTTTAGTTATCGTAATCCCATTGTAATTGTTATAGATTTGGATATATCTCCACTCGAAAATGATAATTAAAAGATGCGATCAATTTTGAATTGTAAGCGATGTTAATAAAGTCTGTCTTAAAGAAACAATATGATTTCACTAAAAATCAATTTCTACCCCTTCCTATTTTCATTTCCACATTACGAAGTTTCACTTCTTTCGCGGGGAGGGACTCCACACACTATTTTTTTTTATTTTGGATATCGTTCAAGACGTTACTTTAGCTGCGTTTTTCGTTATGTAGCCTAAAAACATTTGAGGAAAAAATCTGATTGCGTTTATATCCATGTCTAAATGACAGTACTTTTCATCTTCATTTAATTATGGGTTTTTTTTTTCACTTTTTATCTTGCTCGTTTTATCGAATAACGTACCAAATCCTATTAATTCTCCGTCTAACGTTATCCCTTGGTATGAAGAAATGTTGATATGTGCGTCAAAATTAGACATCGGATTTTTTTAATTACCTTACTCGTTTTTAGGCTATGTACTAACGATTTGAACCAAGCTATAAAAAAAGCCAACTTGGCTTAATAAATGACATCCTAATACGTTTAGAAGAAACACAGAAACTACTAGAAACAAAAAACTCAAGTCTGTAGGAAAAGTATAAAACAGATGCCGGCGCGGACTATTACCTGCAGCACGTGAAGAAGACAGGTCGCACGGAGATACTGCCGGAGGAGCTCACGGAGAAGTTCGAGTTGGGAGCGAACACCTTCTCCATAGAGCTCGGAGACCCCATTCGATTACCCCTGAGGCTCCCCGATGAACCCACAGGGGTCAGTCTCCAACTACGCTATTTAACTCCACAAACATTTATTTCATGTGATCGTGATCATGTAGTGGTTTGACCTTAAAACCCCGCTCTATACTAACGAATTATCCTGAATTCGCGTACATTTACTAATGGTAAATTGGTAACACTATCGGGTGACGGTGAAGGAAAACATCGTGAGGAAACCTGAACCTGAGGAATGTTCTTGTAGTACCACCTCATGTGGGAACAATATAGAACTGTGGATTTCTCAGAGTTTGAATGAATACCTCGTGGGTTTGGCGTGATGATTATACTGATATCTTCCTTCGGGAAGTGGTCTACGGCTCTGCAGTTGGTCTCTTACAAGCTAATGATGATGATGATGGTGAAACATTCATTTCATATTTACCACACATTTTTATAGGCCCACCTTAATAGGAAACATGCACAATATTTATTCCATACTAGCTTTTACTCGTGTTTTGGCTTAATTTAAGGAAGATTTCACGTAGTCCATGGGAATTGTATTCTTTATAGATGAATGGCATTCTATACTTTTCTAAATCCCTAATAATGTGTATGTAAAATTTTCTAATAATGAGATGAGATGTTAAGGGATGAAAGTGTGAAAGGCATAGTAGCATTAATTGTAATTAACTTAAGTAAATTAAAAGACGAAATACAAGCCTCAATAAATAAATAACAATGATTAGTGAAGTAATTTTCAAACGAGCAAATTGACGGACATCAGCTAGTAACGTAAGAAGAAAATCCATTGTTACGTAACGTAATGGACAAAGAGAAGAGTTTTTTTTAATGTTTTTTTTTATACCAATAGGTTTTAGCGTTTGAAAACAATTTCATTCAATTTTAAATGTCGATATGGTCTAAGATATGGTGTACACGGTTAATCTAGAGGAAAATCGTCTCTCGGATGCGTGTACCGGAACACACCGACATGTGCTTGGCGTGATATTTGCAATTTGAGGGTGGTAGCTAAGTGGACTTAGAGAAATCCTTAACAATGTTTTCCTACACCGCGTGCACCGACCCAGTTGCTAGGATTCGAACCTATGCCATATCATCACGATATTAACTTGGCCATCATCGCTTCAACGTTGAGCGTTGTTTTACATATATACGGATGTCTAGGTTATTTTTATGATCTCTTGACAATCAATAACCACAGGAGGGTGAAGAATCTGCTGAGAAAGACGAAATCGGCGAAGGCTTAGAGGAGGAAGAAAAGGAGGAACCTATGAAACGTGAGCTCTTTCTCATCTTCCATTTTGATCATTTTGATTCATTGTGGTAGAGCCACGTTGAAACTATTACTGGTATCAGCACGAATATGTCGGCTCTCCCCCGGTACTACCATCCTCATACGGAAACAACGACGTGAAGTAACAGTGCTTGTATTATTGCGTTTCTTTCTGTCAGTGAGAGTACCGAAGGACCACCTCCCTTTACCCCCTCCCTCTACCCGTCTCCCTCCTCAACAAAGGCTGGCAACGAATTTGTGACTCCTTTCGTGTCGCCAATGTCTATGGATGGCGGTGATCACTTACCATCAGGTGACACGCCTGTTACTTTGGCTCCTATAATATATAAGAAAAGATGGTTTTATTAATTACATTTTTTTTCACATAAGCTTCCAGGAGGACGAAGTCGCGGGCACAGCTATTGGTAAATACGAATGTAAAGCATCTTACAGGTTACTACCAGTTGTTTAATTTTTGGGACCAGGTAAAGCAGGTGATAAGAATAAAAATCATTTGTATCAGAATACTAATGAACAATATAATTTTCATATGTTTGATGATCGAATCCGTAATGACAACTATTCTTCAGGTTTTTTACTTTTCATCAAACACCCTTTTTATAATTATAATGTGGTGGATGATTTCATAACCTCCTTTGTCTGTGCTGTATATTTTAAGAGCAGTTATTAATGGGAACATGTAAGATTTAGTGGAGAACCCGATGTCCTTAGGTTCGAACCTCGACATGTACTCACGATTTTCTTCCGGAATTCCCGTACATTTACAAATCTGATTTAGTAACTGTATCGGCTGACGGTGAAGGAAAACATCGTCAGGAAACCTGAACCTGAGGAATGTTCTCGTAGTACCATTGTGTATGGGAAAATATGGTACTGTGGATTTCTCAGAGTTTAAAATCGCCAATACGTCATGGGCTGGCGTAGTGATTATGACCCATACCATACCTTCCATTGGGCAGAGACCTATGACCCCGTATTGGGTCCCTTTGAGGCTGATGATGATTTGAAAGTAATTGTAATGTCGTTGTTATTAGAAATTAAAGATGCGCTATTCAAGACATGGTACGATCAGACGAAGCCGACGACGACACACCTCCTGGTGGGGGACTACCACCAGCTCGGCGTGTGGATGAGCGCGGGGGGGAAGGTGGTGGCCTTCGACCCCGCGCCCACGGGGCTCAAGGCGACCCTCACTCCTCAGAGGATCAAGAAAGGTGACCCCCTGATGCTATATTATGGCTCGTTCCAGTGTCACGTGACTGGAAATTTTGTGACTTCTGACCTCCCATTCGTCCTTGTCAGTAAAAGTAAGCTCTTACGGAGCTCTTATGCTTACAGGTTATGATAAACTATTTTCAAAATTCAAACGTAACGCCATCTATGAGATATCTATAACTGTCCTATAGTTTTTTGTCAACAAACTAATTGAAAGCGTCATCTGTTTCAGACCAATGAAACTTACAATTAATAACAAGAATCAACATTGACAACTATTTAATTTGTAATGAAATAATATTGAGGCCATTATTAATCGTAATATAAATGATCCTGTCTCTCAAGTTGGAGCAAATCACTACATATAATAAAATACGTCTGTCTGTCTGTCTGTTCGCGTTAAACTCTGAAACTACTGAACGGATTTTCATGCAGTTTTCACCACTAGATAAAGTGATTCATGAGAAAGGTTTAGGTAGATAATTTCTAAAGGTTTTTTTTTATTATCATGGTGACGTTACCGCCGGGCCTGCTAATTCGTGATATATAAATGCGAACATTTTTTGAAGATCGGCTGAGTAGTTTACGAGTTCATCGTGGACAAACGTAATGATACATGGATTTTTATATATTAAGATTTGTTCTCGTTTCCTTATTGTTAAAATATTGAATAAAAATGTTAGAAATGGCGCTAAAATTGCTCATTTTGAAATGTCGTTACACATGCCTTGAGATATTTAAATTGTGCGGGTAACGGAACTCTTAGGTGATGAACTTCGTCTGCAACGTATCAAGGACGAGATGACAGGTGAAGGTGGTGGTGACGATGAAGAAGAAGAAGACGAGGAAGCTGGTGGAGGTGAGAATGAATTTCACGCAATGTTTTTTGAAGTGTTAATCCCTTTAGCTCCGTTGTAATTAGAAATTGAATAAAGGTAAAAATATACATTAAAAAAGAAACAAATATAACACCGTGCGAGTGAATGAGATAGAATACATTGTACAGTGTTTGTTATATTTGCGATCTCCTCATTGTATATTGCATTAGATAATACTCGCTCTGGTCTGAGCGTTGTACGTGTGTATGTTTGTCCGTGTGTATGTGCCAGCGTATTAAAAAGCCTCGGGAACAGAGGTGTATTGTTTATGTATACATTTTTTAAGGTTTTTTCAGAAGTAAAAACTCCTATAGTCCCGCTGTGATTTGAAACTCGATGAAGCGAAAAAGCTACATTAAAAAAGAGACAAATATATACTTGTGTAGGATTTAGTATGCGAGGGAATGAGATAGCAGACATCGTTGTTTATGTGGACATTTCATCATTTAGGAAGTAAGCTTCGAGAGAAGCGCTTTGTGCCAAACCCGATCAAAAGCCTTCGCTACGTCTAAACTTATGGCTATAGCCTCACCCATGCTTTCGACTGCCTTTGCCCATCAATGTGTCAGGAAGGCTAGAAGGTCACCAGCTGAGCGACGTTGGCGAAAGCCATATTGACGGTCGCTAATAAGCTGGTTCTCTCTACCACCATAAGATCTCTATCATCCTTAAATAAAGATAACAAGTGTTCAATAGATTGCAACAATGGTATTGCAAAATAATACGTAACGGAAGAGGCTATAGACTAAGATTTATACAAAGTTTTATATACTTAAAGTGGATAAAGGTATTCTTTCGGAAAAAAAAGGTAACTAGTGAAATAGCAACTCAATATCCACAGGTTCGAACCTCGGCAAGTGGCAAAGATTTTGTCAGAACTTACGTACATTTACTCATTTCTATTGGAAACGGTGACGGTGAAGGAAAACATCGTGAGGAAACCTGAACCAGATAAATATTCTTGTAGTACCACCATATGTGGGAATAATATAGAACTGTTTATTTTTTGGTGTTTTAAATCATCAACACATACCTTTCTTCGGGAAGAAATCCAAGACCTTGCAATGGGTCTCTTGATTGAC